>BHFT01026492.1:0-57647 GCA_004320025.1 Laticauda laticaudata
CATTCTTTACAGTATAAATCCTTCATCTATCAGATCTTGTTGAATTCCAAATTGTTCTGGCTAACCTTGACATCTCACTTTGAGTGAATCGTTTGTCGACTGGTCCTCTTCAATTTTCTTCAATCTTCTTTAATATGCGATGAATACACTCGCATATCCTTTCATAAAAGGAAGCGTAGGTTATATTGACTATTTGCTATATACACACACACATCAAAATATCCAATTAAATTAGATGTTTTGGTCATATCACCAGTTATGTTGTTACACTGCCTATTACAGCTAGTGTAAACATATTTTAGATGATCCTATTCGAGACAAGTCTGTTCAATACGCGATTTGTTCCTATTGTATCTTACTAAGGTCAGTCCATTAAAACTAAAAAAATTGCTGTATAGTTAACAATCTAGTTCATTCCCCAAAGCTTTCTTAAAAACTTTTTCTAGCCACACAACTTTAAAATTCCTGTTAGTAAAGACAATATAATTCCATTTTTGGCTTATTTGTCATTCATAACATTGTATTCCTATACATTTAAAAGGGTCCTACTTTTTGCTACCATAATGAGAAACTATTCTGTCTATTATTGCATCCATATACCCTATATGGCCCATATTACAACTGTGGTGAAACCAATGTCATTGCTATCGGCAAACATATTCTATTACTTGAGTCTATAAAAGCAGGTTTAGACATCTGGTATTAGAGGAAAGCAACACCGTTGAATTTTCGAGTAGTTAGATAATATACTAAACTGATTTTCGTTACACATCTTTTACTTGCCAAGGATTAAACCTTTCAATATATTTCCCTATCATTGTACTCTTTCACACTATAATTGATTGTCACTTTCCCCACTGTGTCACCTCCTTCATACCCTGAGCAGAAAAGGAGTGTTGCCAAAGCCCAAGGCCCACCAAACACTATGCCCCACCCCTTATAGGCCTCGTTTGCCTTTTGCTGTGGCCCCAGGTCAAAGTCTTTGCCAATCTTTCTCCGTCAAACATAAGGCAGATCAAACAGCTTGCCTCAGCCTCTTCAGCCCAGTCTGAGTTGGGCACGACAGCAGATTGGCACGTTTTGGATCGACCTCAACCTTCCTGGACCCAAGATCTCGTCATTGGCAGGCTAGCATGCCAGCCCGCGATCGTTTGCGCTCATCATTGCCAGCCCAATATTCCGCTCACTGCACCTTTCTGCAATGGCCTAAAAGCCATTTTTGGCCTTTGGTGACTCCGCCTAGTTTTCAGTCGCATTCCCTAGGGCCTCATGCAGGTAAGATCCTGCTGAGCCACCCATCAGGTGCTATTACTTTGCGTCTATTGCCTGGACCTTGCTGCCACAGTCTATGGCTACCGGTCTCTGTGATATTGGGAAACCAAAAATGGGGTGGTCACCAGATCCGCTCGTAAAAATTGTGAGTGCAAGGCGAGGCCCAACAAACACATATGCCACTACGCATGGAGGTAGCAATAGAATTGGTGGTGGGCAAAATGGGCGGGCGCAGCGTCAATAAAAGCCCCACACCAGACCTGAAACAGGAGCTGATGGCCATGTACCTCTTCGAGAGGTAGGAAGCGGTGATTACCTAACCAGCCCCGTGTAGTCCAGCTGCTCTAGTGTTCTGATGAACTGAAGGGACTGTACCAAGCTGTTTGCTAATTTGCTTCAAGGAGGCAGAGGCAGATGTTTTTTTTTGTTTTCCGCTCCCGCGACCAAAGAAACCTAGGTGTCCCTATCTATAATATTCTAGTTGCAAGGTGTCTTAGAAATGTTGAAAAGAAGTATGTGGAGTTATTTGAACTTTTCGCATGAAGAGTTTCCTGAAGCAGGTTTTGTGAGAGCCAGATAATTTATTTGATGAGCGACAGCACAGTTATCACAGTCGCTTTACACCAACGACAGGCCTATCTTTGGCTCTGGAGTGTACCCACCGGGTTCAGAATGACTGGAGACGATTCATGGAGAGGTGCTTTGAAGATGACTCAGGTTTTTATGAAAAACTTAGGAAAATAATACTAGATATATTAGTTGTTGGAAAGAAGCTTTATGGTTCCTGCAGATTTTGGTGCATAGAGCTCAAAAATATTTACCTTGTGTCAGAGCCTTATCCTATTTAATTGTACCTGTTTAAGAAGACTTATATCTCTTAAACCATTTCATGCAACTTACTGATTAACATTTTTTTTCGCATTGTAAGCTTATGGCTTTATTTAATTCTATCTTCTCACTCAGAGAATGATAATGCACCAATATTTGCAGAGAATCCCTTGGTTCACTTCTTCCCAAACCCCTTCAATGTTTTAAAGTGTAAGTTGGCCATTGGTAAGTCATAGTTCGCAGATACGTCAGTATACATACAGAACAAGTAAAGGCCTGGTCCCACTGGCCGACAGAAGCGCAACCTATGCATAATGACACAAGAAGGACATAGCCAAAATATTCAGGGTGGTGGCTCCAATCCGTTTATAGTCGGAGCTTCCAAAAGAGTGGCGAAAATTGCATTAGAAAGAGCACCAAGAACAGGAAATTAGAGACAGACATGGGGAAGTATGTAAGCGGGTGGATAGTTAAATGGGAATCTGCCTAATATCATTAAGTGAATGCCGTTAGCAGATGGAAAAAGCAACCTGGGCACGAAGTGGGGTTTCTGGGAGGCCGAAGAATAAATATGAAGCTAGGTGGCCCACTGTAAGACCGAACAATTAGTCGGAATGCGTGAAGCGGATGCAAATGGAACACGTAACGCCTAAAAGGGAAAGAAAGCCTGGGCACACTAAAGCCGCAACGTGTATAATCGGATGCAAACTGTTTGGCATTGCGCTACACTGCGCATCCTTTCTATTCCGTGCATACTAACACTGAATGTAGATGTCCGCTGTAATTTCTGTTTTCCTCCCTCTTTCCCATTTTCAGCTGCAAGCGGAATGGCTGAGTTGCGCGAAGGAATGACTCTCAAGAAGGATTGGTCAAGGACGAGAGGAGTACACTAGCAGGACGTTTTAAATCCCAGGCATTTGACCATACAAGAACATAGAATCGTTTAAGAGGATTGCTCTCGAAATCCCATGTCAATCATGTATTATAACTATTGTACAAGACTGGGTTAACATGCCTCCATAAACCGTTCACAAAGTATTTGTGGCAAGCTCAAAACTCTCTTTCGCGCGAACCAGTATGACAATTGCAGTGGAACGGATCCTTGATGGATAGAGTGTATGAAACACGTAATGCAATGAGTACACCAACAATAAAATGACATTTGAGTTTGTCTAAATTGGATGCCCGCAAGTCTGATTATGTTGTCTAAAGATGTATACATCCTGCTTTGCATAACGGTAAGGTGCTAAATGGAGGGAGCTCCAGGGGCCTTTTAGCGAATGACTAGCGAGTAGATTCTAACAGTACTATAAATACTATAACAGCAAGGAAGAGTTAAAGAAATGTACCCATAGGTCAATATCCTAGCTCTCCCTCTACGCCCTCCCTTTGTTTACCGAACTATCTTGTGGTAAAAAATGTCATTTTAGCAAAAAAAAAAAAAAAAACGCACCTGTCCTATTCCAAATGAAAGGAAGCTTCCTAGAGACATAGACATAATTAATTCCGGTACATATTAGATTCCAATTAAATAGTTTGATTATACTTTAAGGAAGCAAGAACATATGCTGTGGTTTCCGCCAGAACTGAGTTAAGACACCAAAGATCGATTTGGTTTCCCGAAATAACTCACCAAGTCTATTTGTGAAAAGTAACTCTGGCCGAGTTTTTGACTATGAACAGAGAGGACCATATTTTTGATTGTCCACTGATCTCCAGCTATTTGGGAGGCTATAATAGTGTGAAAAGTTTCAACGGCCATTAACCTATCTTAAGGAGTGAGGAAATGAAATCGTGAATTTTTACCTCTCCGCTATTTTTTATTTTCTTTGTCTGGTCAAATTGGGTAAGATTAAGTCTGTATTCCAACTTATTATCCTACTCCTGTGGTTGGTCTTCACATTATACTTGCGTTAGTAATGCCACTAAAATCGGCGTAAAAAACAAACCTTCTCCCATTCTGCCAAATCCTGAGACCAATCTGGCCTCAGATTGTGTAGTTGCACTGTAACACCGTTCTCTTGGCCAACTTCATTTGCAAACGTCACCTCTGAATGATAGACATAGCGTGTAACCTTTAGTCATAGAAAAATTGTCGGCGGAGTGTGTTCCCATAGACGCAACTTCATATATGGGTATAGCTGTGCTAGCTGGTGTGTCACTAATTTCTGATCACTTTCCTGGGTTTGGGGAATAAAAAATCTCATTAGCAGAGCTGATGCTTTTTTGTGTAGCAGGTTTTGGCCAATCAGAACGTGATTGCTTAAGGATATAATGCTAATCACAGTATTCAATAAAGATGCTGAATAGAATATTTTTTGTCGGGTTCCCTCACTGGGGAGGAAGAACAGATGGATTTACTGAACTTTAGGTAATATTGCAAAAGTCCAGTGGTTTCATAACATACGTACAGACAGTAACATTATGAAACACAGAAATGGCAACGAATCTCAAGACTCCATTTTACTTTCTTATGAATTACTCTCAAATCAATTCTCTCATGTATTTGTACTTTCTAAAATGTTCACTCCCCTACATCGCGCCTTGTAGAAGACCCAAATACTTTGGCTGGATGCCTCCTCCCTTCTACTCAATCACGCTGAAAATCAATAGGTACCTGCACCAGTGTAAGCGTAAAGTGGGGTCATGGTACTATCACTGATATTGTAAAAGGTACCTTTTGTCCTTTTGATTTGGTATTTAACCCTATTTTGCACTGAGGTTATTGTTTGGTGCCTGGTGTGTGTTTGGCCGTTGCTACGGGACGTTCATGATCTCACCGTCGTCAAAAACAGGTGTCTGTTGCGTGATAAGATACTGGGTGAATGGTATGGTGGGGGGCATGGTCTACCCAATTGCTCAGGGCTGAGGGCTTTAGGGGGTCAACTGGTGGCCCAATGATAGTCACCTAATCAGTTGAGTCTTGGTCCAATTACTATACCTATATACCCCAAGATAGTCGGGGATCCTACTTAATATTTGTATTACTCTATATGAGATATTGCTATGATTTGTGATAGTAGGGGCGGGTGGAGCGCTTCTCTGTCGCGATCGAGTTCCATAAGATGGAGCCAGAAACCTGGTTTTCTTTTTTCTTCTGTGCATTTCCTGTTTTGCTGTATTGAATTGTGTTCTGAGGGGTCATCGTTGTAGATCATCTTGGATTTGCATAGTGAATCTGCCAACTTGTTGGTACTATATTCCGTTTACTGAACCTTCTGTTATATATACTGACTGCGAGGGTTTTTGGATTATCTCTATGGCACGATACTGATATTCAGCTTTTAAACTTCGCTTTAACGCGATAGTTGGAACCTACGGATAATTGGATCTGTTTGTTTGGAACTTTGTTATCCATTTTACTGGGACATGGGGTAGAAAGTCAGGGGAGCGTTACATTTCTCATGTTCAGATGTAATCTGTAGTTAATAAGCATGTGGTGGGTGTGGTGTTTGAGTGCAATCTTGTCTCGAGATCACTTGATGATTCTTCACTCACATTACTTCCATCTTGAGTGCACGATCGATTTTCTCCTCTAACCTAAAGGGGAGGGGATAGATCTCCAACAGCTAACTGTGATATTATTTTACCAATTTTTTCATTTTATTATGATTTATCTTTCTTCCATGTAAATCTTTCCTTGATTTCTTTGGAAATAAGGAAAATAATCAACATTGTTAAAATGGAACAAACCACAACGCAAGATCTGAAATGTTGACATGGAAAATGTTTTCATGGTTTTAATTTTATATTATTTTCCATCTATGAAATAAGGAACAAGAAGGCTCTCTTTTTAAATATCATCAAAGTCAATCATAGCCATCAATCATGCATCATCATCGAGATCATCATGCATCTATCACCAAAGCATGGTATGTTGAAGATCGTAGGCTGGTAAATAGGCCTCACAACTGATGCTAACTGAATGTCTCCAGATCTCAATAGATCTCTCGGTTTGGTGTTGTGTGGCTTATAGCGTGGTTTATTCCTCCCTTAATTGCCCTGTAATCTAACCATAAATAAATAATTCATGGAATGGGCCAAATATGCTAGAAATGTTTTTGTGTTTGAGACAGATTTTCTTAAATTCAACAATAGAAATAATTTCAAGGAATTTATTTAGATTCCCACGCTTTTATATGTTAATAGGAAATTCTCTTCTTTTTTATAAAACTACCTAGATAGTATTGTTTAGATAAAATTCATTACTTCAATTTTTAAGCTGATAATTCCTTTCCTAAAGGTCCTCTCTTCTGAAAAAAAAGTTTCTCCCAGTGATGTCCTTCCAGTCCCCTGTTGAATTTATGCTTCATTAAGCATGATCTCTTGGTAGGAGATCTTTAGTGAAATCTAATGCTCCGAACTTCTTTGCTAAAGTGTTTGGGGTGGGAATGAGATCCGCATAGAGGCCTGGAATGTATAATTTTTCGCCAGTGCGGGTGGGATGATCATGGGCATTGGGTGCTAGATTCTATGTTACCCCAATAGATTGGTGTGTTAATGACTAGTCAGGGATGCCCAAGCTGGTCTTCTGTGGTAGTTTTGAGTAATCTGTCAGTGTGTAAGTCGTAAGATGTTTTGGGTAATTTGCATAATACATTAAGCTTTAGGGCCCTTAGCATACAGATAACATAAGTTAGTATTGGGGCAACATACATATTACCGGGCTACAACTGGGGCCGCAATCGGTGTACTCCGGCCGGAATAATATAATTATACAACATGAAGCCATGATATTCGCTTTTGGTTATGTTATGGGATCACAACAGCTAATTTGGGGTCACGAGATGTGTGTCAGTTCCCCTCTGTCAAGTCAGCCATTCCCTCTGGCCCGTGGCCCAACAAGATTTTCGACTACTAATGCTTGCATCACTGACTCTGGTCGAAGCTCCTGGGGAAAAAGCACAATAAGAGGAAGTTGGTGAAATTGCGAACATTTACTACGCAGTATCTTGAAGATATTGGCATTAGGCCTCTGTACATATTAAAATACTAACTATCAAAGGTGGATTTAGGCCTGATTTGAGGATATGGGGACTGCCAATGAATCAAAAGAGTCCATAGTGGCCGCAATCTCTGATGTCTCTCATTCGGTCCTTTGGGGAGTTTTCATTCCCTGCTGTCTAATGGTGTTTAAGGCCTCATTTTGTGGTGCATGTCCTACCTCAACGTTCAATGTCTTGTCCAGCCCTGGGCCACCAGGAACGTAACTCCTGACCAGGGCTTTCAATCTTAATATGCCGGTTTTCCCCTTGTGCAACACGACAAACAATTTTCCTGTAGTTTTTAGGATTTACACCGCTGTCCCAATCCACAAAATACAGAGCCTTTCTCGGAGAAACGTTTTCAGTCTGTTGGATGCAAAATGACTTAAAAGTCTCGGTTTTGTGTTCATCTGGCCAAGTCCTTACCTACCCACTGCAGAATGTGAGATGTCAAGTGAGTTTTTCACGGTGGCTTTAGCGACATCTGCTACGGCTAGGGGGCAGATCGGCCAGGCCTTGAGTTGGAAAGTGGAGATGGTGGGAGCTGGGTTCGTCTTCATGATGGGCAGTGGGGGAATGGCCTCAAAGCATTTGCATGGGTGATGTCTTTCCCTGGGTGGTGGATCAGTGTGTAGGTGTAGGCAGCGAGGAATTCCAACCACCTAGTCATTCCTAGGTGACAGAATGTTCGGGGTCAGTTTGTTTCCTGGCTAGAATCCCTAACAGGGGTTTGTGATCAGTGATGATCAAAAAAGTTCTGCTGTAAAGGTACTCAATGGAATTTTTGACTCCGGTTATGATTGCGGGGCTTTTGGTTGAGTTGGGCTGTAATTTCTCTCCGATTTGGAAAGCATTTTTTAATAGAAGGGTGACCGGTGTTCTCTGGCGTCTGGTAGCTCTTTGGGTCAGGATGGCGCCCAATTCCAAAGGCGATGCATCACAAGTGGACCGCCAAAGGCAGGGATTACTATACTGGATCAAAATGGTGTTCGACGTTAATAGATCTTTGGATACTTTGAAATGCTTTGAAAGTCTTTGAGAAGACTTTGAAAGTTGATCCGGAGTCGACTTCCATCTCACAGGGCTTCCCTTCATGTTCACCTCTATCGCGGACCTTTTTCACGTTTGCGTCTCTGGCATTTTCCCTTTGTTTTACCATCTGGTGCCTTTCCTCTCTGTTGCTCGTTCTTTTACTTCTATATCTTGGTTCCATCTGCTTCCGGCTTGTCTTTCTTCATGTCTGGGGGGGGGGGCGCGTTGCTGTTGCGTCTTTTAGGACGATAGCTCTTTTTGTTTCAGCAGACCCTTTCAATGTGCCCCTGTTTGTTACAAGATCTGCAGATTGCATCTAGGAACCTGCATTCAGATCGCGGGTGGTTGCCTCGCATCCAGGACATTGGAATTCCCACCTGCTTCTTTCCTTTTTCCTGCCATTTCTTGTTTGATGGTAGTTTATGGACATCTTAATTGTCCGTCATCAGTGTCGCTCGGGGAGTCGAGATCTTCAAAGTGGGCAGTCGCTGTGGGCTGTTTCTTGCTTTCCCTCCACCTTCTTTTCTCTGATTTGATTTGGCAGATCTTGAATTGAATTCATTTGGCGCATAGTGGCGTCGGATTTCTTTGCTGCTTCTGCGGCGGTGGCTTCTGCGATGGCCTCAGCCACAGTGATGTTCGGTCTATTTAGCAGCTTACTCTGAAGTGTAGTGTCCTTCAACCGAGAACCACATTGTCCCTCATGGCCTCGTCCATGTTCTGGAACTCGCAGGCTCCTCCGATGTGTCTCAAGGCTGCTACAAAATTCCGATGGTCTCATCTGCTTTTGTGGTCCTCTTGTAGAACTCGTGCCTTTATCAAGTTGGAGACCACAGGGTGTGTAATATGCTCGAGCAATTCTGTTCAGCTCAGGCCCAAGTCATCTGTTTAACGTTTCTTTGGTTTGGCTAGTGTCTTTGCCATTTTAAAAACAGCTGGTTTTCACAGTGTGTGAGGAAGACAGCCCTCTTCCTTTGGTCAGATATCTCCTGCAGTTTGTTGCTTTCTAAAAACATTAGAAATCAATTGATATATGACTCCCAATCCTCCTCATCGGTGTTGAATGGTGTGGGCGGCGCGTTGTTACTGGCCATCTCTTTTGCTCGGTTCTGATTGCCGTGTGCTTCTGTCTCTCTCTTCTATGATGATCCCTCCTTCGTCGCCAGTGTTCCGTTCAGAAATAAGTTGTACAAGACCGGGTTCCAACAACAACTCTTTTATTTTAATAAGTTAGGCAATGGTAACGGAACAACAGCCCAAGCCGTGGCAGCCTTTCTTATAGCAGCTTGCTCGTGGCTTGTGGCCAATGACAGTACTTTGAGTGTTCCCACCGTTAGGCGGCCAATCCGATTGGTTTTCTAATAGCCAATCTGAGAACGGCCTTCTTGGCCAATCAGATTAAGGCACTTGAAGCCTACCAAGTTCCATACACAACAGAAATTTTGAGTAATTCGAAATACCACCTCTGACTGGCCCCTCCTCCATCTATTATCTGCCTCCTGAGTCCCAGCTGATTGGCTGGATCTTCTTTTGTTGCCATGCACAGGAGAACAGAGCTGGAAAGCAGGTTAGTGGGGTGAAGGGAATTTTACAGTAACCTTCTCCCAAGACTGGAAAGGGAATAGGGATTTTGCAGCATCCTTCCTGTGCCAATCCATCAAGTCACACCCACCAAGCCATGCCATGCCCACTAAGCCATGCCCACAGAACCGGTGGTAAAAAAAATTGGATCCCACCACTGGAATATACTTATAAAAAGACACATATTCATGAAGATTTCATGAATCTTCATTTCAGTCTTTAATTCTCTGTATGGCCATTTCTTCACATGAGCATCAACTCTCTGTCTATGTTTCAATGCCTGAGATTCTTGAGACTATATCAGAATCTGAAGATGCCATTACAACCCAAGAGTGCCAAAAATGATTCCCTTTCAGGAAGGAACGGGAATTTTTATGGTTAACTCCAAAGTCTTGGAAACTATTTTCTTCTGTAAATTTCTTAATTTAGTTCTTTGAAAATAAATCCTCCAGGGCATGGAGGCAAAGTTGACAGAATAGACTCTTTCAACTATTTTCATGCTGTTAATCCAATTAAATATCTCTATAAGCTCTACCTAAGCAGTTATTCTAAAATTAGGCTCAAAGGCCAGCAAATTTTGTGGCACTTTGTAATGTTATTTAAATGATGATAACCAGATTTATTTTTTAGAAAGGACAACTGAAATTCCTTGCTCTAGCCCTTGAATTTATGCACCATATTGGGATGGCTTTCATGTGAATTCTATCAGTCAAGGTGTACATCATGCTCAGACTAAATCTTCAACTTTTGCCACTTGGAGAATATAGTTATTGCTTTTTCCTATTTCTCATGCCTACTCATTAAAAGAAAACAATGTTTTGTGGTAAAATCCTTGCTATTTTCGGAGGAAATTGGCTGTGCAGTGCCTGATATAGTTCTTATCCATAGTCTCGATTTTGCTGCCACTATGTATGAATCTGTATGTATTCGTGTCTTTAAAGCAGGTGAAAAAGGTTTATAGTGAGATATTTTCACTGTAATACTTAATAACAAGCCACTCTATATTCTATGTCTACTCATTTTCAGGCTTTTCGGAGGCAGTACTGTCTTTACCTTTCCCAATTTTTAAACACAATTTGGCATCTGCTGTTTTATCCAAAAAATGGTCTAAGAAACATGATGCACAGCTTGACAAGAAAATAGCATGTTTTTAAAGAGGTGTAAGTTGTGATCCTCTTTGTGCTATCTTAAAATGTTCAATAATACTTTAGTAGATTTTTCAGTAAGTGCTCTAGTATCTTGTCTGAACATAGGGAGATACTTTATACCCTTAGTTAGTTTTGCAAAAAAAACAAAAAGAATTTCTGAATGTGGAATTGTCCCAGACATGGTCAACTTTTAAATAGTTTTATAGTCAAAGCTCCTTCAATGATAACATTTGCTTGGAAATTCTTTCATCTTTTTTCTCTCTGAAACTAACATACCCTGAACCCTTTGAGCTAAACAGTGACAGTCTATGTCAATGAATAAGTTTAAATATATGGTTCACCTCGGAAACAATCGTGTATCAGTTCATTTGCCTATTCAGTAATTTTTCATCTCACCTTTCCATTAAGAGTGGAAGATTACATTCATAGCATGGCCTCCTCTAATTTTTCACAACAATCTTGTGATGTTGAATGGACTATGAAATAGTGAATGGCACAATATAACCCAGTTATTCATATTTTAAGTTAGGTAGACCTATTAAAAGCAAAAAAAAGAGAGACAAAGACAAAAATACAGAAGGAACCTTCTCTACTTTAAAAAGGCTTCTTCATTTTGCTTTGTGGTGGTATGATTCTCAACAGGGAAGTCCCTGCAGAGACTCACTTTTACAATTGCTGTCAAACAAAAATATTCTTGCTTTAAACAACAGAAACTCAAGCTCAAGAGAATTCCATATAACTCAAGGTTTTAGATGCAAGCATGACACAATAAATGTTTGACTGACCTGGTTCCAATTGTACAATTTAGAACATGCCCTGAGATGCTTCACAGAAACCTGACATTCACTCACAATTGTATTTTCCAATGGCCATTGGATATTTGCTATATTCTATTTCATTTTATATATAACGCTGGAAGCAATTTTTTTTCCTACTTAAAATGGCCATTTTATAAAATGAATATGTTCATTGATATTCTTTTTCTCCCTTTTCTCTGCCTGAGAAAAAGGAATGTGTAGCCTAAGATCTTTTCTTTCCCTCCATTTTAAAAAGAAAATTCACTGTCAAAAGGTCACAAAAGGACAATATTAACATTCTCCCTCCATGCAGAGTCAGTTTTTGACACTGTTCTCATCAAAGAAGACACTGTGGGATAAGAAATACATAAGGATGAACAAGCAAAAACTGTAGTGAAAGTGAAACTGTCCCAAATGAAGACACTTCTATAGTATTTGGATCTTCCATGATTTTTTTTCTTTTAATTTCTTTTAAATTTCTTATTCATCATAAGCATGAAACTTACACCATTATTTAGAGGCACCTTCCTTTGGTAGCTTGAGGGATGAGAAAAAGGAAGGGACCATTCCCATGAGAGATTACCTTTATTTACACAGCTTAAATTCAGCTTTGTCAAATATCCTTCCCTGTAGGAAAACAGCAGGTGTCAAACACACTGGCAAAGAACAAGTCCCATTAGCTGGTGACCTTTCCTTTCCAAGATAGAATGGCACTGTTTTTCAATATTGCTCTAAGAGGTCATTAGCAGCTGCTGTGACAGATGTTGTCAGAACTTTACACTTATATTGGGACTTGCATAATGGGCACTGAAGATCACGATCTGCCCTTGCTTTTCTGAAACATTTCTGCCTTATCTTCCCAAGATATTATCAAAGTTGCACAATATATGGCTTACTTTGATAGACGTTGGAAGGGAATTTGTATAGTTGGTCCCCTTTGTGGCCAGTTTATCATTTTTTGAGTGACTTTTACTGTAAGTTGTCTGGAGGACAGGGCCCAATTCTGCTGAGTAAAAGAAAAAGTTTCAACTTACAACTTATATTAATTGTTCTAAATGCTGTTAAAACAAAGATTCTGCAATGCTGCAAAGCAGCAGAAAGATGTAACTGTATGGGCAGTTATAGGAAAACATGGGAGATAGCACAGCTCATGAAAGTAACTTATTTTGCTGAGGATATACACAATTTATATAACATAATGTGGTAAACTTTTGGCAATATATATTTCACAATAGGATTTAACTATACAATTCAGTGTAATATTAATGATTGTACATTTGTTGCCCTTTACACTATTGGTATCTCTTCCTTCAATATACTCATATTGGTATTACTTTTATTTGTTTATAGAGGAAAGAAAAATAACAAGGAAAAAGGTAATCATGGCAATACTTTAAAATATTTTTTCTTAGAAATTAAAAATGAGTAAGAGTTGTTTGTGCTTTGTTTTAAATATTTTTTATTGAAAATGTTTACTTGAATTTTACACACACACAAACACACACACACGCACACATACACACACACAAATAAAAAAGAAAAGGTGCATGAAACAATACAGTTAGAAGGAAGAAAAGATAAAGAAGTGACTTTCAATCTTCATTCGAGTAGTTAAAATCAAAATGATTATCCCTCCTCCCTGTTAACCACCAAACATTTGTCCACTAATTCAACAGTTTTTATATTGTTCAGTCTAAAAATAATCATTTTAGCTATTTCCATTTTCATCAAAATATTCAGCAACAGTGTTTATTATTTTAATCTTTTGCTGTGGGAACATCAATATACCTCCATTTTACACATGTAATATAATTTTGCTTCTCAATGAAATTATACCCTCTTTTATGAATTTATCTATCACAAATATATTCTTTTGGAGTAGACCAAAAATCCTGTCATAGCTGCTTCAAAGAATAATAATAAATACATTTCTATAAAAATTCCTTTCTGAACATGAAAAGCCTGACTGGATTTTATACTTTCCTTATTGAATTTAACAATAATAAAAAATAATGACTTTCTGATCATGTGAAGCCTGGCTGGATTTTACATTCTCCCTATTCCACATTGATGTCCTCCGGACTTCAGAATGACCTCAACCTGATGATAAGCAGTTATTTTTATTTCTTAGCTAGTTTGACTTCCCTGCAAAAATGTGTGGAAAGAACAGTAATTATTCTGACGCAGGACTAATTTTCTTCTTAAGCGTGAACGTCAAGGGACAGTATTCTGTGTGGCATTTTATAGAACTGCATCTGTGCCCAACAGAGACTTGCCAACAAGCACAGCTGAAAAGTTTCATGCCTCTCAGAAATGAAAAGGACTTTAACAAGCAAAACATGAGAAATGTAGTCAGGGCTGGCAGGAAAGCTCCATGAGTTGTAAAGCCGGAGTTTGTAAGCATCAAGCAATTGTCTTCAGTGAGCAAGCTGGGATTGCATCAACCACAATAGGCTTATCAGGTGCATTTTAACATGCTTCCAAACCACATTGTTTTTTTTTCCAGATTGATATGTTGCGCTCTGACAGATCATGTCAAGTTGTGTCAATTGGGCAATTTATAAAAGGGTTTTTTTTTTCCTCTTTAAATTTGCAGTTGCTGAGAAGTGCTATTTGGAAAGAAACTTCTATAAAAAAAGAAAACAGAAATACAAAACCATCTATATAGAAACACTTCAAAATTTGCACTACTCGTATTTTCCCCATTATAGCTAGAAATGTGGAGTGTCCATGACAAGTTTATACATATTGTACATACTGCTTGATGTCCTTTATTTGCCTAGAGTGTATATTGTTTATATCCTGGGAAGATACAATTAATCATAAATACTTTGAAAATAAATTCCAACTCCTGTTCTCTTCAGAGTGAAAAAAAAAACCTCTTATCCCCAAAAATGGTTCTTTTGAAACTGATGTCAAATCTGACATTTCCACTCTTTCTTGTCTGTCTTCATGAGCTTTGTTTCCCACTACCATCTATCTTCATTGTCCTTATGTGAGGCAAAGAAGTGACAATGCACCTATGCATCAAAAACATTTCCTTTTATCATATATAGCTTGGTAGACTAAGGTCCAAAGGAGAAGGGAGGGGAGGGATGTCCTTGGAGGTGATTGTGTGTATCAAGATGGCTATCACAACTTGTGATCAAAGTGCCACTCCTTTTAACACCACACACACATACAAAGGGATCTGATTTCAAACGCATAACTGTGACCACCCTTTCTCCAACCACAGCACATATAATCTTATATAAATGCAAATGGACAATTATTGTAAAAGAAAGAAAGAAAGAAGAAAGAAAGAAAGAAAGAAAGAAAGAAAGAAAGAAAGAAAGAAAGAAAGAAAGAAAGAAAGAAAGAAAGAATCAATTAATACACACAGGCATAAGTATCCTTAGTGAACATGATGACTAGTTTGTAAGCCTCCATGCTGAACTGATGAATCATTCCATAGTACTCTTCATTTTGGAAGATGGATGTAAGCATAGTTAAAGGTGCCATGTTGCATTTAAATTCAATCTCTCTCCCTCTCCCTCCCTCTCCCTCTCTATTTCTCCATCTATGTGTACACATAAAATCTTAAGTTTTCTCTTGGACGTTCATCATGCACCTTATTGATATTTGTTTATTTTTCAAGATCAGTCAATAATGTAACAGCTACTGTGTGTGTCACTCTGCCTTACCATCAAACTTTAAAACCACCCAGCAAAGTGCCCCAGCCATGAACCTGCTGTTTTTCAGAGGGAGGGAAATAATAGGCAACCATCATCCATACTGGTGATAATTTGAAGAATAATAATATCAAATAAAAAAAAATAAGCAGCCCAATCCTTTTATGTTTTTAAGGAAGCTTGAGAAAGATTAAATACTTTTTATGTAAATGCAACTTTGTCCAAGCTTAGCAATATCAATGTAGTCATTTATGTTTAAATGATTTTGTGAATAAAACTACAGGAGAAGGATTAATCCAGAAGGACTATGTACAATTGTGGAAAAGCTGTGGATTAACAAATGAAAATTATCTGCAAAATAAGGAAACTAGATTCTGAGTGTAGATTTGCCATATTGTGAGTTGATAGATGAGGGGAGAACCTAGGATAACCAATTTTCATATAACAAATGGCATTTAAAAATATTTTCAACATATAGAAAATGTTAAAATCTTCTTGTCAAAACCATGAAAACTAGATTTTAAAAAAACAAATGAAATCAGAATTTAGTAATTGGAAAAGGCCAATTAAAAAAAAACTGGTTTATATTTAAATTTATCTTGGTGAAATAATGGATGAGTATGGATATGTTCATAACACATTTAGTGTGAGGTGATGAATAAAATTGAATGAATGAATGGGGTTTTTTATTTGCAATAAAGAAAAGAAATACGTAGTCATTTATTTTATAGATTTATAATTTGCATTTTCTTCTCTAGAAATTCAAGGTGATGTCTGTATTTTGTCCTCAGAATCCTAATTTCATAAGTTTCATAGGCATCTATGGGTGCAGACAGTAAAAAACTCAACATAACAATTATGGTCACACAATCAACTCAACCCCAATGCCTGACATTGGAAAGTCATGATTGCCATAATACCTTTTTGACCCTTCCTCTTGTGAATACTGCTCATGGATTTGATACTGTTTGAACCCAAATATCCAGTCAGCTTCCTCAGCTAAAAATGAACTGCTCTTGTATAGTTATGTGCAGACAACATTTTGTCTGAAACAGTATAAGGTTTCCTGCCTGAGCAGGGAGGTGGATGATAAGAACTCCAAGGTCCTTTCTATCTCTGTCGTTCTGTTAAATTCTGTTTCTTCCCATGTTACTCTATACTTTCGAGGGGGAATTGTTGTCCCTGTTTCACTTTCCATGGGTGGTTGCTGTGTAGCTACAGTGGTAAAATTTGTTCAAAGGAGTTGGTTATTTCTGGAATTGAGGATACTGGAAAATCAAAAACCTCATTCAGTGGAATGATTCTTGTGGTTACAAAACAAGAATAAGTTTTACTTAAATCTGAAAGAAAGATACAGTCCTGACAATGTCTATCAGCAAACTTAAATTTTGAGAATACATAGTAATGACAAAACTATATATTTACACAATGAAAGTTTAACTAAATTTAAGCAAGAATGGTTCCCATAGATACAGTGCCTCAAGTGAAATGGTAAATATAACCACTTATAGTCTGAGTTTTAAGAGGGCCTGAACGCCAACAAATTAGCAAATGATTTTTGACTCCTAGTAACCACATAGACATAGTTTCTTTATGATATCCTTATCCCAATTCTTCAAGTTTCCCCAGTAGTGTACTTATATATACTTTATATACTATATAGTAATGATACAATTAACTTACAATCAAAACCATTAACATGAAACCAATACTTTGATGTGAATTATAGTCATTCTTTTTTTTAATGTTATATTTAACTTTGGATTAAAAAAACCACCAGATTATTTTAATTTTTAATATTAATATTCTAAACTGTGATTAATATTGATCCATTAGTTTCCTCAATTTTCAGTACTTTAAACTATCTAAATGAATTGAATAAGAATAACCTCTAATCATATCATATTAAGTAACTGCATTGAAATAATTCCTGGTCTGCATAGTTTTTTTTTAATGTTATATTTAACTTTGGGTGAAAAAAAACAACACTGGATTATTTTAATCTTTTAATACCAATATCCTAAACTGTAATTAATATTGATCCATTTATTTCCTCAATTTTCAATACTTTAAACTATTTAAATAAATAGAATAAGAATAATCTCTAATGGTATCATATTTCACTGCATTGAAATAGTACCTGGTATGCAAATATAATAAAAAGGAAGCAAATAAGGGGAAAAAAATCAGTGGATGATTCTGAGGACAGTCTCATTATTGCACGGTCCCATACAAGGGGAGAATGGGATTGATTTGCTTATGAAACAAGACTTCATGTTCTAAGCTTGCTAACTTGGTAGCAAGAAGTTTTGAACTCAGTAGAGCTTATGACAGAATACGAACATGCACATTTTCTTCTCTTTGTAGGGATAGTTTAATGGTCTCTATTGATTTCTTTCCTTTTAAAATAAAAGGTCAACATGGCAGAAGTGCCTCTCAAGCACACTGTAGCAGTAACTCACACTTGAACAAATGTAAAATCAAACTTCATAGAGGGTATGTAAGGCTAGATCTGTGCATTAACTCTAAAAACATATGTGCATCATGAAGTATGTATATATGCCTAAAAGGAAGAAAGGGAAAAAGAAGGTTTCCTGGGAGGCTTGCATGTATATTTGTAGAGAAGATCAAAGTGTTTTAAAATTTAGGTAACTTAGTTTAAAACTAACAAAAACTTATTTGTTAATCAAAGTAATTGCATTTTTGTCTTGGGCCTGCACTCTTTTGGAGTGTTTGTGCATGTACATGTGCATGCATATACAGGGAAAAGGAAAGAGAGAAATGTATACATGCATACACACATATCACATATTTGCCCAACAACAAAGTATGCTGTCGCTGACGTGATGGTGTAGGTGTGTGGTTCTTGGAAGGGATGAGGGAAGAATACTATGATTGTATGCCAATTTGTATTGTCAGGAAGATCAGCCAAGGCATGGAAGGTCCCATCAAGCAGGCTCCTATTGGGTAACAGCAGTATAGCATGATGTTGATTTTAGATTATTTTAATAGCAATATTTTCTACTGCATGGGATAAGGCCTCCTGCCTCTTGTATTATACAAAACAAAGGACAGAAGGTATAAAATCAGAAATATAATGCTATATAATGAACTACTGAGTTAGGATGATTGTCAACATGCTGTTGAGGAAAATAAATTGGTCAAGCCCAAGTTTAGTGGGAATAGAAAGCTAACCAATTCTGACAATGAGATCCTGAGCATATATCCACCATTTTCAAGGATAACATCAAGAATCATGTTGAAGTAATGAACCTCCTTGATAGGAAACTAAAGGAATTGTGGAATGGACATAAAGTCATTAAAGATGAATATGAAAAGACACTGCCACAGCTCAAGAAACAAAAAGACAGCAAACTGTATATCAGAGCAAAATGAAAATGGTTAAGTACAAGAGAGAAACCAAAGTCAAGAAAAACAAGGATCTCAGGAAGGAATTTCACAAAGAGTTTCATATATATGTTAGCAGTTATAAGTAGCAGCCATCTGCAAGATCACCAATGATGGAAACAGACATGGAAAAATAAGAAGAGCTATGCCAGCAAATCTGGAGAATAACACAATGGCCAATAGATTGGAAGAAATTAATATACTTATCAATAGCAAAGAAAAGAGACTGAATAGAGAGTGCAAACTATCATAGATTATTCTTAATTGCACATGCAAACAAAATATTGCTTCGGATCATCCAATGCAGATTAGATTAGAACCCTACAGGAAAAAAGAGAGGCCAGATGTTCAAACTGGCTTTATAAAAAGCTAAAAAAACTTGATGCTTTATTGCTGATTCATGTTGGAGAAAGTCAGTGAATATCAAAAAGAAGTCAGTATGTACTTCACTGATTATACAGAGGCCTTTGATTTGGTCAGTCATGTCAAGCTGTGAATATTCTTAAAAATCAAAATACCAAAGCACTGAATTGTCCTGATGTAAAATTTACATACTTCTCAAGAAGCCACAATATGGACAGATTAGGGCTAAACAAATCCTGTTTAGGTTAGCATAGGATAAGGATGTTTCTCCCCTTATTTATTCATTTTATATGCTTAATATTTATTAAGAAAAGTGGATTTTAAAAAGAGTAGTACATTTTTTTTAAATTGGAGGGAGAAACTCCAGTAACCTGATTTCTGCAGAGGACACTACTCTGGTAGCTGAACATGAAAAATGACCTGCAAACTCTAATAGAAATTCAAGGAACAGAGTGAAAAAAAAATGGACTAAGGTTAAATATAAAGAAGATCAACATTATGACAATTAGTACAGCATCAGGCCTTGGAAATGACAGTGAAGATATTGAGATAGTAGATATCTTTTGCCTTTTAGGAACAACTAGAACAACTACCAAGCATCAAGTAAAAGTATCATAGATTAGCCCTTGGTAGCATAAAGGTATAAAGGCCTTAAAAAAGATTTTTATCTGCCATGATAGATGTATGCCTCCAGAGATCAGAATGGTACAGGCGATGATTTACCAGGTGATAGATACTCTTCGGAAGCAAAAGTTGGATTTCAAAGAAGCAGTGTAGAGAGAATACTGATGCTTTGGAATGTTAATGTTGAAGAAGACTCCTGAGAATACTGTGGACAACCAAGAAATTGTACTGATGAATCATCAGATAAATCAATCCAAAGTTCTTAGTCAAGGCACAAATGATCAATCTCAAATAATAATACTTTAGACACATTATAGAAACACCTTGCTATCCAAGGAAATTCACAATATTGTTAAATTTGGAAAGAAAGAGAAGAAGTTGAGCAGCATACAGGATAGGTAGATTCAACTAGAATGATAGTAGTGCATTGTTGGAACAACTAAAGCCCATGTCACACTGCACCAATGGATTCAAAGAGAATGTAAAACGTTAAAAAAAGCTTGCCATCCATTGGAAAATGGCTATGCATCCGATGTGTACCACTGCATACGTGTTTCATACGCTCTATCCTTTGAGCATCCATCCACCTGAGAATTTCATCCGCTCAAGGAAGTTTTTGAGCTGCTCAAGAACATTTTTGAGTTGGCATGAATTTTCCACTGTGTACGATTGTAATCCATGACATCCGAAGCAAGCAAACGTATCTATGCTCTGTTTTATCATCTTGAAACATTCCCGCTGTATCCTCTACTGCTCCTCCTTGGGCATCCCCTCAACTCACATCCGCTTGCAGCTGAAAAATCGGAAAGAGGGAGGAAACAAAGGTACACGGAACGTCTTAACAGCGTCTAGTAGCACGGAAATAGAAAGTGATGAGCAGTAAAGTTTGCATCCTTATATATACTATCCTCTAGTTTCCATATGAACATCCCTTTAAAGCCCTGTTCACCACTTGCCCCAAACGGATGCAAAACGTTTTGTTAAAAAAGAACACCAGCAGACGAAGAAAAATGTTCCATCCATTGTTATCCGCTTCTCAAAAGGGGCAAAATTTGATAAAACAAGTGGATAAAACGGAAAGGAACGGACAGGGGAAGGACGCAGAGCGGATGGAAAGCAGATGCCGAATGGAAGCCCTAGCGGGATGGAAGCGGATGGGAGCGGATGGCACATCCGCAAGGCTTTCCGGGCGTGAGCGCAGCAAAGCGGACATGGAACAGGATACAGTGGATGCAGGAGCGGATGCCAGCGGCATGAAAGCGGATGCAGAGCGGAAGCCTAGCGGATTGCCTAGCGGAAGCTAGCGGATGCCTAGCATCACTGCGCATGTGGGGGATGTATTGGCGTCAGCCGCCATGGATATAAAGGGGAAAGCAGCTCCCAAAGCAGGTCACCATTCAGTAGGAAAGACCTGAATCACAGACAATTGAGTGACCTTTGCCAGCCTGCTCTGCCTGCCATTCCTGCTGCCAGCCTTCGCTGCCAGCCTTGCTGCCTGCCATCCTGCAGCCTCCGCTGCCAGCCTTGCTGTCTGCCTGCCTGCAAAGCGCTCCCTGCCAGGCCTTGCTGTCTGCCAAGCCTTGCTGGCTCTGCCTGCCTGCAAGCCTTGCGTGCCTGCCTTCCTGCCTAGCCTTCCTAGCCAGCCTTATCTGCCAGCCTTGGGCCCTGCCTGTCTGCCAGCCTCCCTGCCAGCCTCCCTTGCCAAGCCTAGCAAACCCACACAACCATGGGGAAGAAGAGAAAGCCTGCAGCCATCTGCTTGCCAGCCCTCTGGCAAGAGGGAACAGGGGCCACCCTTCCCCCCCCTGGCCCTCACTCTGCTTCTTGCTGGGGCTTCTTGTAGCACGGGCTGCCTTCTTCTGGGGCTGGGGCTTCTGCTGCTTCTGCTTCGGAGGAGCTGATTGGATGCTGCTTATGGCGGTGGTGCATCTGCTCGTGCTTACTCTGTGCTGATGCTGCTTCTGGCGGTGGTGGCTTCTGCGATGTGCTTCTGGAGGAGCTGATGAATTGCTGCTTCTGGCGCGTGCGTTGCTTCTGCTGGTGCTTACCTCTGCTGTAGCCTGCTTCCTCGTCCTGCTGGTCCTTGCTCATCTGCTCGGGCTCCTGGTCTTGCTCGTCCTGCTCGTCCTACTCGTGTCTCCTCGGCGTTCTTCTCGTCCTGCTGGTGTCTGCTTGTCCTGCTGGCCTGCTCGTGCTCCTGCGTCCTGCTCGTGGCTCCTGGTGCTGCCTGCGATTTGGCGTTTACTTCTGCTGGCTGCTGATCCTGGTACTGCTGGTGATGGATGATGATGATCGATGATCCTGCTGCTTGCTGCTGCTGATGATGATGATCCTGCTGATGCTGCTGCTGCTGGTGATGTTGGAGAGCAGCCCTACAAACCTGGAAGCCCCTCTGATGAGGGCCCAATACTTGGTCCTGCCAAAGGGAGAAAGAGGCATATGCGGGACGGGAAGGAGGCATAACACTCCATTGAGGAGGAACACAAAATGAGGTAACTGGATGTGGCTGAGAGAGAATGACATATCATATGGCAGAAGGGGACACCGGCTCTACAGGGACACTAAAAGGAAGCATGCTGCTTGGAGAGGAGGAAGCGGAGAGCCTGCGGCAAACTTCGGGAGGTTCCTCCTCGGCTGGTGGAAGCAAAATGAACACCTGGTATGGGAAGCTGCACCTCAAGGAAATCTGGCCAGGCTCGGTCAAGCTGATGAACCACGAGAGACCTATTGTGATGGTCAAGTGCAGCTTCTTCGGAGGTGGAGATCCACCCACCGAGGAGCAGCCCCTCTCACGGAGAACTATCCTCTTCTCAGGCAGCCTGCTGAGAGCCAGTCCTCTTCTGGCACGAGAGTCAGCTCCTGTTTCCAGGCAGATATCTGTGCGAGGCGTGACACGACGGAGACTCCCCCCCGACACTGTACTACCCGTGAGATCGCCCCCGCGGACCAGCAGCCCCCCTCTGCACGACCCTTCTCTCTCTGCGGCCTGCTGAGAGCCAGTCCTCTTCGGCGAGAGTCAGCTCCTGTCTTCCAGGCAGGTTCTCTGTGGACGTCCCACAGCGGAAGAACTTGGCGGACAGCTGTTTTTAACCATTGTGGGCCGTGTGAGGACTCCCTGGTGCAGTGGGAGAAAGGGAGACGGCACTCCCACCCACAGCCCTACCCCCATCCACCCCAGCTCCAACCTCCACATGGAAAGGCCAGAGAGCCAGACAAGAAGGGCAGAGCAACACTTCCTGATGGAGATGTCAGGGACACCATCCAGAGCAGCATAGACATCTCCCAAATCTCAATGCCTGTCCACACCAACTCATCATCCCTTCAACCGCAAGTCCTTGCCTCACCTATGTCAACAGACCCTCATGGACATGGAGGAACCCCAGTTACCAGGTGGTGAAGGACCGATCACCGAGCTCTTCACAACCATTCCAGACCCAGAGGAACCTGCTCTCCACCCAGTCCAGGGTCTGGCTCTTCCTCACCCCAGGTGATTTCCCTTTCCCATTTCCAAGGCTTTCCACAGGACCCTCACCTACGGCAAGGGCTACAGCTACCATGGAGGTCCAGCAGCAACAGGCAGCAGCCCTTCCCACATCGCAAGGCACAAGAGTCATCGGATGACACCGTTGCCACTTGGTTCCCACCGATGCCACCCATGACCTGATTGCCCACGCCACCGATGCACCTCACGACATGATGCCAAACCGATTGCCACCGATGCACCCAGCACCACAGATTGCCACCCAATTGCCAGTCCTTCTTCCCAAGCTGCAGACGGCAGACAGCCCACTACACTGCTCCTTTCCTCCACCCCACAGCCCAAAGTCCCTGGGCCTCAGTACCATCTGTCCTCGGGACTCGGCTGAACACACCCATGGCATGGGAGAGAAGGAGCCTTCAACATCACGGGGCTTGAGCCAGCCTTGTCCTGAGAGCTTCCTGAACACCCTGTCACGCATGTTTGTCCTCTTGGGCCAGGCACCCATTGATGCTTCAGACCAGCACTCCAGCACCAGCCACCTCCACAGCACATGGGACCCTTCACCCTGAAGACTGGGCCACACCTCCGAGTGACCAAATAAGAGTGCAAGAGACGGGGTGGCTAACCTGTACACTTCTATTTGGACACTTGGACTGGTGACATTTTTTCTTTACAGCTTGTATAATAAAGTTTATCTTGCTTCACCACACTTTGCTTCATTTAATTTTTTCAATAAAGTCTTGGTGGAAACTTTTAGAATGGTTTTAAGCCTTCAATGCTTGTGAGATGGGTTAAGGATAGCAAGTGGAGATGGGCAAGGGATACCTTTGGGATGGGTAAGGGATAGCAGTGGGTATGGGCAGGGATACTATTTGGGATGGGTAAGGATAGGCAGTGGGATGGGCCAGGGATACCTTTGGGATGGGTTAAGATAGTTGTGGGATGGGGTTAAGAATAGCTGTGGGATAAATAAACCTCCAGTTGCAAGCATAGTGGGACTGTATGGTTCCACCTCCCAGGTACCTACACCTATGGCACGCTTCATTATCAATAACAATGCTAAGCATTGGATCCACAACATGTACAACCATTAAACACAAACTCTTTTATTAAATGGCCTGTTCATTGTAAGGCCCACCCAAAATATATGGCCCAATTCTCATCAGTGTGTATGAGACAGGCTGAAGGAAGCTATCCATTAGTCATTCTACCATCCTGTCTTCCCACTCCACCGCTCCCAGCTGGGAGTTGCCAAAAGTGTTTCAGGAGGGTTGCGCTGCTTCTTTCCCTTCAGTTGACGGCTCTTGTTGGGCGCCTAGCACACCTAGGTCTATCAAGGTTATTGGCCCTTGCCTCCATTCCCAGCATCCCAGTCTGCGCGCCAACATAGAGCCAGGTCCTCACAAAAAAATTGCCTTGTTGGAGGTCCACAAGCTGTTCTGCAAGACTGGTGGGTAGCGGGTGCGCATGAGATTGTGCAAGGATTGCAGGCAAGCTTCCACAAATCCTACTCATGGTCTTGTGGGTGATGCCTGCATGGGTGGTAGAGAGTACCTGGAACCTGTGGCCCAGGATGCCCAAAGGCATTCTCCACCACCCCGCCTTGCCTGGACAGCCTTGTAGTTGAAGATCCCTCTCTTCATTGGGTGAGTGCATCTGGAGGTGTTCAGGGTTCATTGAGTAGGCTTCTGAGGGAGAAGGCGTTCATCCCCCACGATGAAGTAGGGCACATCTTTCCATTGGTTCGTTGGGCAGGGGTTCTTTGATCTGGGAAGCCATGATAGGTATGCGTTCCAGCTCCTCCTTGAGATGACTGACGTTGTATATCTGGGCATCTGAAACATGACCCGTTGCCTGAAGCATCGATGGACATGAACTTGTATTCAGCATCGACCCATGGTCGAGAGGACAATTTCCTGAAGAAGCCCTCTTGATTAGTTGAAATAAGTGGACCCCGACTTGGCTGGTGCTTTGGCAGGCCACGTGCTATCCCATGCTATGGCTCCAACGGATCTGGGGGAAGGTTCCGACTTTCTGATACACTGCTCTGCAACTTTCTTCCATCCTTCTTCAGTGGAGGGGCATGGAGGATCTCCTCCAGGTATTCTTTGATGATGGCCTGCACACACATCTCTGACCACATGCTGATGGTGTTGTGTGCAACCCTCCAGCCGTACTTTGCTTGCTCCTTGTAGGGTGGTCCCTGAGGCCAGGTGGTGATGCGAGTTAGTGCCACCTTGAGCCCAGGGTCCAGGCTGGGCTGGAATTTTGCGTGCTCTGCTTGGTCCCAACTCTGGGTTCAGCACTTCCACAACTTCATCAAACATGGCTGGAGGCGATCCTCATGAAGTTCTGGAATGCACGAGTGTCTTTCGTTCCTCAGGTCCACCATCAGCTTGTTGTACACGTCCATACTCTGCTCTTCTCCCGATCCATCTTCGGACCCAGATGCTTCTTGGCCGCCTCCTTTTCTTCTTCCCGTAGTTAGAGTTCACAGAGCCTGTAGATGGTTTCACACTGTTGCAGACATGATGGTGGCACCAAAAGGAGTTTGTTACGATCCATGAGGGGACATTTGGACTGGATTGCTGTGGAAGAGCAAGAGGCCAGATGAAAGGCTGCAGAGGTCTGCACAGCAGGGCTACTGGTCTGAAAGTGAAGATTCCAGGTGAGCTTTGCTCCCCCTTTTTTATAGGCAATATAGGTTTCTCCACTATGTGTCCCTTTTGCATCCTCTAGGCATCCTCTAGACATTCCTTTGATATTCCACGATAGGTCCGGCTCTGTGAACGTTTTTTCGTTTTAAAATGCTTTTCTTTGGGCGTGCTGCATCTGCTTTCATCCTTTCTCCGTCCGTTGCTACTATGCTGCGTGTCCAATTCCGCTTCCTCCCTGTGTCCGTTTTACCGCTGGAACGCAGATGCGAGTTGTTGGCAGATGTGCAGCGGATGCCTAGCGGATATTAGCGGATGCGCTAACGGATGCACGAAACGGATGTCCCCCGTATACCTAGCGGATGCAGAACGGAGTGTTGGATACATTTTCTGCTCAAAAGTTTTGAGTAGCTCAAAACCTTTTGAGGCGGATTAAATATCAAATAGACGGATGCTGGACATTTAGAGAGAAAGCAAAACGGAGGCAGTGAGTACAGAACGAAAGCATCGCGTTTTAACGCAAGGATGGCAAGTGTTTTTCTCTGCGTTTACATCCTCTTTCCATTCCGTTGTTGCAGTTGTGACAGGGTTTTTTTCATATCCCTGCTACATACTACCCACGTCCGTTCTTTTCCTTTCTTTTCCGTTCTGTTTATGCAAATTTTTGCCACTTCTTGGAGTGGATAACAACGGATGGAGCCACCTCCAAAAATTTGCTCATCTGCTGTGTCCTTTTTGCATAAGTTTTGCATCCATCGGCCATGTGACCTCGCCTTAAAGGGCCGTGTTGGAGACAGATCTTCTGAAAAAAACTCTACATATGCAATTGCTAAGAGCCAATACCAGTTTGATGGCACACTTCATATTCATATTTACAAACACACACACATACCTGTGCACAAAATGCAAGATTGTATACACAGAAACATTTACTGGGGTGGTGAGTTTCCAAATTTGTTCCCAATGGAAATTAATAGTGACATGAAAGAGAACCTGGGCAAAATTTTCTTCATATTTATAAAATGAGGATTTTTGTTGGAGGGGGAGCTTTTGGGACAGGTGGGATTATTTTAATTTTGGAGTTGTCTCTTTTTAGGATAAATTTTGTGCAATCTTACTAATCATCCAAAACACTGAAAGTTGGCCAATTTGATTGCAGCAGAGATACTGTAAGCCAGTTTCAACAACACAAATGCAATGACACAAAAGCCATTTCCACTTCTGTGTTACTGGAACAAGACAATGTTTTTATCATTTCTGATTCACTTGTTATCATGATTGTATATCAACCCCTTTGAGATTCAAGTGATTGGGAGAATACCCACTAACTCTTCTATGAAAATTATACCAGTGAGGGAAAAGTATTTCAAATGAGCAATTTGCATAAATCTGTTTTTTTGACATAGTTTGAAATTGCTTAAATGTTAATGTGTCCAATAATATATGTAGTCCTCCTGTTTCTCAACATAGGAAAACATAAGTCGCAGGTTTGTTTCTACTACTTAGGCTTGTGGAATTTAATATTTCAGAAGTCTTTTTTTACTTTCTACAAAGTAAAAGATTGTCTATTGATGAGAGCTAGTTATTTAAATACCAAGAGATCAAGAGATTTTACACTTAACTTCTAATCCAATAACTATGTTTTAGCCGAACTAATAATTTGATATCATATTTTCTTTCTTCAAGGTTGTGTCCTTGTATAAACTTAGAATTTTGTATTTGTAAATTATGCAGAACACCACATGTATCCACATGCATGGAATAGGTAGATAGATGAGAGAGAGAGAGAGAGAGAGAGGGAGGGAGAGAGGGAGGGAGAGAGAGAGAGANGAATAGGTAGATAGATGAGAGAGAGAGAGAGAGAGAGAGGGAGGGAGAGAGGGAGGGAGAGAGAGAGAGACAGAGGAGGGAAAGGAGATAGATAGGTACAGAGATAATTATAGATATCTTATATGGGAAGCCCTTCATTTCTCTAATTCTCAGACCAATGTTCTCATTGAAAGTGTCCACGGGGATGATTTGTTTCATTCAGTAATGGTGTTTTCTGTGTAGATAAACATTGTGAAAACAAAACATTGTTTCTTAGGTAGAACTATTGCTTTACGATACAACTCCCACACAAAGGCATTTCATCAAGATGCTTTACCTTAGACCTCTTTTAAAAGTTCAAATTTTGTCACCAAGACAAATTCCTTGTGTGTTTAATCTCACTTGGCCAATAAAGCATTCATTCATTCATTCATTCATTCATTCATTCATTCATTCATTCATTCATTCATTCATTCATTCAAGCCTCATGCAACTGGATAAGACCTGGAAATTAAGAATTATGCAGATTTCAATAAGATTTCCTTAATCCCCATCTGGGATGAAAATGGAATCTTGGAAACTGTGTTAGCAATTCACCAGTCCCAGTTTATAGTGAGAAAAATAAGGTACAATCTACCTGAAAGCTTTGAAAAGCTATTTCCCAGATTTCACCCTATCTTTAGTTGTGTTGTCATTTATGACTTGCCCCTGCTCTCTCTTCTAATTCCCCCCACCCAGTTTCCCCAAAATCTGACAAATAAGTTTTTTGGCTGTTGTGTTCTTTAAAGAAAAGCAACAGTCTAAACCATTAAAACAAGCATAACAAAATATGATTAAAGTTAAATCTAAAGCCCCTGTCACACTGCACCAACGGATGCAAAGAGGATGTAAAAAGGACAAAAAAGCTTGCCATCCATTGGAAAACGCGATGTACTCAATGCCTCTGTTTTGCTTCCTCTCTATCCGTCCAGCATCCGTTTAATGTTTCATCCGCCTCACGAAAGTTTTGGGCTGCCCCAAAACTTTTTGCGCGGGAAGAATTTATCCAATTGCGTGGGCCGGTTCTGCCATTCCCGCTTAGGCATCTGCTCCGCGATCTGCCACAACTTGCATCCGCTCGAAGCAGGAGGAAGCCGAAAACAGACGCCGGAACAGATGCAGAACAGATGCAGAACCGGATGACCTAGTGAAAACAAGCGGTTTAAAATTGCAAGAAAAATGCTTTCGCGAGAGGGACCCTATCTCGGATAGTAAGGATGTCTACAGGATGCCTAGAGCGATTTGCCTAGAGGGATGCAAAGGGACACCCTATACTGCCTATAAAAAGGCAGGAGCACACTCTGGATCGCGTCACTTTCAGAACAGCAGCCCGCGGTACGGACCTCTGCAGCCTTCATCTGCCCTCTCCTTTTCCACAGCATCCGCAGTCATGTCCACTGTAGGATCACAACACAGTCCTTTTGGCAGCCACCATCCCTTCTTGCCCAACATGCGAAGCCCACTCTACATGGCCTCTGTGAACTCTACTACGGGAAGAAAAAGGGCGGCCAAGAAGCGTTCTGGGCTACGAAGATGGTTCTCCAGAAAGAGCCAGAGACGGACCTGCTGACAACAAAGTGAGGCGTGGAGCTCAGGAAGCCGAAGGACATCTCGATGCATTCCAGAACTTCATGAGGATGCCTCACCAGCCCATGTTTGCCTAACTGTGTGCACGCGGCCTTGCACCACCACAGGTGATCAAGACAAACACCATACTTTTGGCCCCAGCCCCTGGAACCCTGGGCTCAAGGTGGCACTCACTCTGCCGCCACCTGCGCCTCAGGGACCGACCCTACAGGAGCATTGGCAGACGGACTGGAGGGTTGCCCACCCGCACCATCAGCATTGCTGCGTCAGAGAGGTTGGTGCAGGCCATCATCGTAACAGAATACAAGGAGGAGCCCTCCAGTGCCCCTCCACTGTAAGAAGGATGGAGAAAGTTGCAGAGCAGGGCGCGTTATCAGAAGGTGGAACTTCCACACACGTTGGAGCCATAGATGGGAAGCCACGTGGCCTGCAAAGCTCCAGGCCAACTCCAGCGGTCCACTTATTTCAAACTCCAAGGGCTTCTTCAGAATGTTGTCCTCTTCGCCATGGTCCGATGTTGACTACAAGTTCAGGTACATCGCATGCTTAGGCCAGCGCTTCATCTTCAGATGCCCACGCGTATACAACGCCAGTCACCTCAAGGAGGAGCTGGAACGCAACCCTCATTGTGGGTTTTCCCAGATCCAGAGCTCCACTGCCCAATGACACGCAAGATTTGCCTACTTCATCGGTGCGGGGATGACGCCTTTCTCCCTCACAACCTACCTCATGAAGCCCTACACCTCCAAATACCTCACCCTGAAGAGACGGATCTTCAACTACAGGCTGTCCAGGGCAAGGCGGGTGGTGAGAGCAACGCCCTTTGGCATCGCTGGCCAACAGGTTCAGCGTACTTCCACCCACCATTTGCCAGCATCACCCACAGACCGTGAGGAGGATCATGGAAGCTTGCGATCTCACAATCTCATGTGCACCCGCTACACCAGTGTGCCAGAACAGGCTCGTGGACATGGAGCCTGGGGAATGGAGGCACAGCGGAAAGAAAGAAACCTGATAGACACTGCAGGATGTGCAAGGCCTCCGAACAGAGCCTCACGTGAAGAGAAGAAGGCCAGCGTCAACCTCCTTGAAACAGTGGATGCAACTCCCCAGCTGGAGCACGAGCAGTGGTAGTGGCAAGAACAGGATGCGTAGAATGCCTTAATGGATGCCCTTCTTCAGCCCTGTCTCATAACACTGATGAAGATTGGGCCATGGTATGTTGAGTGGCCCTACAATGAACAGGGCATATTAATAAAGAGTTGGTTTATGTTGACATGTGTTTGATGATTGATTATATCGTTATGTGATAATAAAGGGCCACAGATGTGGCACCTGGGAGGTGGACCCATACAGTCCACTATGCTTGCGCCCACTGCGAGGTTTATCTATCTCCCACAGCTGATACCCATCCCAAAGGTTTCCCTGCCCATCTCCACCGTATCCCTGCCCCATCTTTCACAGCTATCTTAACCCATGCCCACAAGCATGCATAAGGCTTAACATTTCTAAAAGTTTCTAAGCAAGGCAACTTTATTAAAAAAAAAGAAATTGAAGCAAGTGTTGTGAATCAAAAATAGGACTTATTAACCAACAAGCTATAGACAAAAAATGAGTCTCTGGGTTACTCCTCTTGGTCGCTCAGTCTCAGGGGTTGAAGGGTGCAGGTGCTGTGGAGGGTGGCTGGTGCTGGAGTGCCTTTGTTCATCAAGCTCCTCCAGAGAGCAGAAGCAGCAGAAGCGCCAGCCCCAGAAAGAGTGAGCCCATGCCTGCCAGACACCCCGCAGGAACCAGAGTGAGGCCAGGGACGCAGGATGGTAGGCCCTGTCCCTCTTGCAAGGCGTGGAAGCAGATGGCGTGAGGCTTGCTGTTGCTTCAGCATGGTTGTGGGGTGCTGGCTGTCAGCGGAGCTGGCGGAGACCAAGGCTGGCAGGAAGGCTGCAGCGGAGGCATCGCACCAAGGCTGCAGGGAAAAGGCTGTCAGGCAGGCACGGCACAGAGCGCAGCCACCAAGGCTGGCAGGCGACAGGCTCTGGCCAGGACAGCTGGAGGAGGCTGGAGGCAGGGCAGGCGACCAAGGCTTGCACGAAGGCTGGGCACCAGGCCTGGCAGGAAGGTTGGCAGGGAGGCAGGGCACCAAGCTTGCAGGAAGGCTGGCAGGGGCAGGCACGGGACAAGGCTGCGCAGGCACGCAGCGCACCAAGCTGTGCAGCAGCAGACAGCAAGTGCTGGAAGCAAGGCGGCAGCAAGGCTTGTAGGCCAGACAGTGCAGGCAGACATGCAGGCAGGAACAGGCGCAAGGCAGGTCGAATGTGTCTGGGAACAGGTTCTTGCCTCTGAATGGTGACCTGGCTTCCGAGCTGCTTCCAGTTTCATATCTGCGTGCTCTGGGAAATGCATCCCCCCCGATGCGCAATTAATTGCAAGGCGATCCGTTAGGTTCTGCTGTGCATCTGCTTAGGCTTCCAACTGTGCATCCGCTTCATCCGCTGTGCATCCGCTGTGGCATCCGCTTCCCGTTCCAGTCCGCTTTGCTGAGGCCCCCCGGAAGCCCTGCGGATGTAGCCATCCGCTCCCATCCGCTTCCATCCGTTAGGCCTTCCGTTCTGCATCGCTTTCCATCCGCCCCTGCATCCTCCCCACGTCCGTGTTATCCGCCTCCTGGGTTATGGGCAAATTTTTTGCCCTTTTTGATAGCGGATAACAACGGATGGTACATTTTGCTCGTCCGTTGTGTCCGTTTTGCATCCATTGGGCAGTGTGACAGGGCCTTAAATCATTAAATTATCATCAATAAAGTTAGATGATATGCTTACATAAACTTGAGAAAAAACTGCAAAAAGGCAATCCACAAAGCTGCAGCAAAGTCACAAATGTAAAAATATCAGCTGGGGTTATATTAACTCAGAACAGGTGACATAGGAGGTAGCTATACAACCAAGAATATTTCAAATATATTAAATATTGTTGAAAACAACAAGAAAGAGCTTAAACATTAAATGACATTACAGGCATGTTTTTTATCCACATGCATGTTTGAATATTTTATTTGGAATTTCATTCTGGAAAAAAATAAATAGATGAGAAGAATTTATCCATATTAGAGCATTCTAACACTGTGTAGAATTGCATGGATATTTGTCTTACAATGATTTGTGGGACCATACCAAAAACCTCTATATTAAAAAAAAAAGTAAGTTTCAAATATTTTGGCTTTTAAATACCCCCTTCTCACAACTCATTCACATTTCTGGCACATTAATTTTGCAAACATTGTATTTAAGGGAAGAGCAGACATCTGAAAATACCATGGTTATTCAGTTATCAAAGCAGATCATTCTACAGGAGACTGAATCTGGAAAGAAAAGATCTTTAAAAAGGGAAGAGGACCTTTATCTATGCAGAATCCTCAGCTTGTGATCTGATTATATAGATAATGTGAAGAGATGTAAGGGAAGGAAGAATAAAAAGATCTAAGCTGTAGTTATTCTTGTAGGTCCTTAAAAGATGGGATATCCTGGTGATTTTTAAAAAAGTTATTAACAGGCTGTATTTTACAGGAGAAAGATCCCAAAGCAAGCAAAGGAGGGGGCTTCTTTTTATTTGTAAAATACATAATACAATTAATAATAATTTTATAGCCTTTCTTATTTGCAAAATCCCCATGGAAGCTGTCCCCTCCTGATGTCCTTTTTTTGCATTTAATTAAACTGTGGGAAACCAAGCAAGATGCAAACTGCTCCATTTACAGACACACACATATATGCACACACCTTGAACTTCTATCCTTCCTTCTGTCAAGTCCTCCATTGTTCTATTCTCACATAGCTACAAACTTTTTCCTCAAAGGGTTTGCATTGTACATTTGACATAACTATCATATATACTGAATGAATAGGCTGGAAAACAAGAGACAGACTATGCCCTAGAGTCTCTTGGTATATGTTCTGGCAGTATATTATAATATTTTTCAAAAAGTTTTCATAATCTTTTATGATTGGCTTTCATGTTTGATGCTACTGTATCAACGTGAACTACACAACCCTGCCAATTAGTGTGCATTGCTGTGACAAAACAAAAGGGTTAACTGTGGTATTATTGTACTCAATAATTATTGACTGAACTTGAATGAAAGAGAATTATGTTGGAAGTGTCAAATTGGGGCTAAGACTATCTTACTGCTTAGTAATACAATACTCCTGCTGACAAAGATCAAACTTAGATTGAAGCCATTGTAAAAGACATTGGAGAGCTTAGAACTTAGAATGTAACAGGATCAACTGATTTAGATTTCTAGCAACTCATGATTCTATTTTGAGAAGTTATATCCCAATTATCACCTTAGCTGTTGAAATCATCAATTACAACTTTTTTCTTCATTTTCACATAGCTGATTCAATGAAATAAAAGATCATACATGACTTGTAAAGCAGGCTGACTTGCTGTTGTTGTTATAAGTTGCAAAGTTGTATCTAACCCCCGGGACAATATTCCTCCAGGCCTTCCTATCCTCTACTATCTTCCAGAGTCCATTCAAGCTCACGCCTACTACTTCAGTGACTCCATTCAGACATCTCATTCTCTGTCATCCCCTTCTTCTTTTGCCCTCCATCTTTCTCAGCATTAGGCTCTTCTCCAGTGAGTTCTTCCTTCTCATTAGGTGGACAAAGTATTTGAGTTTCATCTTCAGGATTCGGCCTTCTAAAGAGCAGTCGGGGTTGATCTCCTCTAGGATTGACTGGTTTGATCGCCTTGCAGTCCAAGGGACTTTCAGGAGTCTTCTCCAGCACTTTACTGACTTACATTTCTCTTATTTTTTATTTATCTTAGTATCACTATCAATTGCCACTGCAGTTGGCATAATGCATAATATGTTTTCATTAGAAAAGCCATGACATCTTTAATTTCATAACCTTATTTGGGACAATTTATCAGCTTGATTCTCTGCATTTCTTTTAAAATGAGAGTTTGATACTTCATATATTTTAGTAAGTGAGGACTTATTGGCAATTTTAGTAGTCTTTGATATACACTGCTCAAAAAAATAAAGGGAACACTTAAATAACACAATGCAACTCCAAGTTAATCACACTTCTGTGAAATCAAACTGTCCACTTCGGTAGCAACACTGATTGACAATCTATTTCACATGCTGTTGTGCAAATGGAATAGACAACAGGTGGAAAGCATAGGCAGTTAGCAAGACATCCCCAGTAAAGAGTGGTTCTGCAGGTGGTGACCACAAGACCACTTCTCAGTTCCTATGCTTCCTGGCTGATGGTTTGGTCACTTTTGAATGCTGGTGGTGCTTCCACTCTAGTGGTAGCATGAGACAGTCTACAGCCCACACAAGTGGCTCAGGTAGTGCAGCTCATCCAGGATGGCACATCAATGCGAGCTTGTGGCAAGGTTTGCTGTGTCTGTCAGCATAGTGTCCAGAGCATGGAGGTGCTACCAGGAGACAGGCCAGTACATCAGGAGATGTGGAGGAGGCCGTAGGAGGGCAACAACCCAGCATCAGGACCTCTACCTTCGCCTTTATGCAAGGAGGGAAAGGAGGAGCAATGCCAGAGCCCTACAAAATGACCTCCAGCAGGCCACAAATGTGCATGTGGCTGCTCAAATGGTCAGAAACAGACTCCATGAGGGTGGTATGAGGGCCCGACATCCACAGGTGGGGGTTGTGCTTACAGCCCAACACCGTGCAGGACGTTTGGCATTTGCCAGAGAACACCAAGATTGGCAAATTTGCCACTGGTGCCCTGTGCTCTACAACAGATGAAAGCAGGTTCACGCTAAGGCACATGTGACAGATGTGACAGGGTTTGGAGATGCCAAATGGAGAAAGTTCTGCTGCCAGCAACATCCTCCAGCATGACTGGTTTAGCAGTGGGTCAGTAATGTGTGGGGTGGCATTTCTTTGGGGGCCGCACAGCCCTTCATGTGCTCTCTAGATGTAGCCTGACTGCCATTAGGTACCAAGATGAAATCCTCAGACCCCTTGTGAGACCATATGCAGGTGCAGTTGGCCCTGGGTTCCTCCTAACACAAGACAATGCTAGACCTCATGTGTCTGGAGTGTGTCAGCAGTTCCTACAAGATGAAGGCACTGATGCCTGCCCATTCCCCTGACCTGAATCCAATTGAGCATATCTGGGACATCATGTTTCACTCCATCCACCAATGCCACGTTGCACCACAGACTGTCTAGGAGTTGGGGAATGCTTTAGTCCAGGTGTGGGAGGAGATCCCTCACACCACCCCCATGAGCCACCTCATCAGGAGCATGGCCAGACATTTTAGGGAGATAATACAAGCACGTGGAGGCCCACACACACTACTGAGCCTCATTTTGACTTGTTTTAAGGACATTACATCAAAGTTGGATCAGCCTGTAGTGTTTTTTTCCACTTTAATTTTGAATGTAACACCAAATCCAGACCTCCATGGGCTGCTAAATTTGATTTCCATTGATAATTTTTGTGTAATTTTGTTGTCAGCCCATTCAACTATGTAATGAACAAAGTATTTAATAAGAATATTTCATTCATTCAGATCTACGATGCCTTATTTTTGTGTTCCCTTTATTTTTTTGAGCAGTATATATTTTGATATGTAACTGTCACTGATTCTTATCATACATAAAATATTTCAAGTTCACCTTTAGATTAACAGTGAACTTTAAATAGCATTAGAAGATTAGTAGTCAATAATCAAAGTATAACTCTTCATAAAAACATGATACGATAGTTGATTTAAAATATGTGAAATTTGAAGAGTTCCTGGTCTGAATGAAAGTTAACTGACCAAATAAAAACATTTTGGACTGAGGGAACAAAAAATACTGAACCTCATCAAAATGATCGAAAACAGTTTTTAAAAAATGTCATATCACAATTGTAGTGTTCACTGACTATCATATCACAATTGTCATATCACAATTGTAGTATTGACTGACTGGTCAGTTGCAATCAGCATGGTTAATCATTGCATTTGGCTATGGAAATTATACAATCTGACAAAGATTTCAAACTAATTATTATCTGAATACTCTACAAACTCACATAAAATTGTTTCTTCCAAGTTGGCCTTGGAAGCAAATGCAATATCATCATTTTCACTGGAAGATCTCCCTGCAAAGAAGTTTGATGTCACCAGTCCTCTTTTACAGTGATATGAGTAATCCACTAATCCATCCATACACAAGAAGCTATTATGCTTTGATGATTTTGTCATACCAGGTCAGGTTTGGGAATATATTCAGATTAAAATAGATTAAACATGAAAATAAACTGACTATTAAATCAGGTTCTTCTAGTTGTGCAACCAAGAAGCAACCAGAAATTAAGCATTTATTTAATACCTTGTAATAATTTTGAATCAGATACTTCATTTAAAATACATACAGAGAAATTAGTGCTACCAACCTTTAAAATACATTCAGAAGCAAGATTAGTGCCACCAACCTTTCAAATTTCCATTGGAGATGCAATCAGCAAATATTAAAAGATTTTTTTTTTTGTCTCTCTGTTCCTCCGGTGCATGTCTGATGTGGCAATATATCATTCATGCAAGAAAAAAAAATGATTTGCTATTGAACAGCAGCTGCTCAATTATTGCAGATAGTTTGAAGCCTGCTAAAACACGTAAACTGTATATTCCTGCCGTAGTAACTGCTCCATATACCCAGAGAACTGTAACCAATTGATCTGAGAGAAAGCAATAGTTGGCAGATGCTCGACATTTTCAGTTCAATTGTACCAATAACAGAAATGGTTGAGACAAGCCAACATTTTTCTGATGGCAACAAAACTGAAATAGCAGAGCAATTTCTGAAAGAGAAGGATTATGGCAGATACAACTAAAAAGAACTTGCAGATGTTAGGTATCCACCTAGGTATAGATGAAGAATAATATCTGTCTGGTGGAGTAGAGTGGACACTGTCTTTTGGAAAACCTTTATAACCAAATAATACAACCAAACTTCAAATGTGGATATTCTGTCACACCAGAGGCTAGTGACAATGGCAAGAGGCAGATGAAGTTCTATTTTGTTCTTCATCAAGTGCAAATTGCTACATTTCACAGGGCCTCCTAGCAATGAAATATGCACAACAGAGTAAATAAATATGATGTGATGAGTGGACATGAGAAAAAGACTTATTTGAGCCCTTAAATATATATATATATATATAATCCCTGCCTCCTATCCACAGGAAAATCATTGAATTGTTATTCTTTGGGTGGGGGGGTGAGAAGGGAGGCAGGACTTGGAAGAGAGGAGAATAAGGCATGTTTAATTAAATTAAAGAGGAATGATACAATGCAAAATAATATTTCAGAATAGAAATAATCCTGAAGATCCACATGTGACTAATCATTTTAAGATATAGGGTGTGTTTTAAGAAGAATTTTGATGATAAAAACTAAAATTAAAGAAATAAAATAAAACTTCAATGAGAAGGAAAAAGAAAAAAGAGTAAGAAAACATTAGTAATATGATAAAGATAAAAGAACTATGTAAAGAAGTTACTTCAAGACTTAATTGTTACAAATATAATCACATTTAGTGAGTCTTCACTCTCTCTAAGGTTACATTTATCTCTTCATCTCATATCCCATCTCTTTATACACAAATCTATCATCCTAATTTGGCATTGTTCTAACCACATCCTAACCCTATGAAAGAAAAAAGTCTACAAAGGTTTGTCCTGAAGAAACAACATATAGGTGACAGACAGACAGACAGACAGACAGACAGACAGACAGACAGACAGACAGACAGACAGACAGACAGATAGATATTAATCTTGATCAAGTAAACCGATTTTACGGATCTTCCTTTTTTCTCTGTCTCAGTTCATTTACATATTTGGTATAATATTTTATTTCATTTGTTTCTTCCTTATCCCATTACACCAAATTCTTCAAGACTTTAGCAAGCCTCTTTTGTAGAAATAGGGAGAAATATTCACTCTCTTGGTTTCCCATTTGAATTTTCCTTTTAAATTTTAAACTTCAGCCAGTTTCTTTTATAGATCCAGAGAAACATTCTCTTCTAAAGCATTCTCTTGGCCTGTTTACTGTAAATCCACTTTCCATGTCTACCTTTGTTTTACATCTAAATTTCTTCAATAAGATATTTTAGGCATAGTCTATCCATAGCAGCAGATATAATTACTGACATTGTTGATATTGTAACTATTATTTTTTAAATTCACCCTTCAAAAGCCTCCTTCAATATTTTGTATGTTATAACATTCTGCATATGTTAAGGTATAAGATTTAATAACTGTCAGCTGCTGTAAGGCTGATACAATGTAAGGCTGTTGCAATGTAAGACTGATACAATTGAAGATGAATTAGCATTGGTTTTACTCTTTTAAGACGAAGAATGAGTTCCGTGTAGAGTTAAGAAGATTGATTGCTTGTCGGGTATTTACCTACCACATATGTTTCTGTATATGTCTTGTATATAAATCTAAGCCTCTGTGTGTTGTGTTTTGCTCCTGGGTTGCCTCACAATAGCAGTCACATTGGAAATGCTCTGACAGCATATCTATGTTTTATTGCTACCTAAAATCTTTAGTCCATTCAGTTTTTGAAATTACTTATCTTTGTTCGTTTTATAAAACCAAACTATGCCAATGTGGGATGCAGAATATCCCTCAAAGTCCACATCCTTGATGCTCATTTTGACAAATTCAAGGAGAACATAAGTTCTTACTCAGAGGAATAAGAGAAACACTCATCAGGATATACTGGGCTTTGAATATCATTACCAAGGACAGTATTAATGAGAACATGATGGATGACTATGTTTGGAGGGCTTCTTTGACAAAGTGATTTGCAGTGTCGCTGCAGAGCTAGAAAATTTACTCATTTCTGAACCCTTTGGAATGGTTTTGACTGTCTTTGTGTATTTGCCATGCAAATATATATTGTTCTTTCTTGAACTGCTCAAAAATATAAAAATTTGCCCGATATGTCTCTATAAATAGGAGACTTTTGTGGGGTATGGTCACAATATCAAAGTCTGTGATGACTACAGCCATTTTTTGTATAGGCTTTAGACATAAGCAGTTGACATATAACATTTAGAAGCCAGGGTCAAAAATGGTGTTACATGGTGTAATATTTATAACACCATCAAACAGCATTTGCAAATCCCAGCTCCTTGGGATGAACTTGATAGATAGATAAAAATGAGAAGCTCAGGGTAAAATCTGATTAATTATGCAACCAACCATAATAATAAAATTCATCAACCTGATGAAAGTAGTATCCCCATTTGAATGCATGTTGTAGTAGTATTACCCCCATTTGAATGCATGTTGTGTGATCATACACATGTTCATAAAATACAGAACTTACAGTGCAATATTGTTTTTGATGAAAACAACCAAAGTTGTGGATGGCCATGCCATCTTCCTATTGTTTGTTATTTTTTTCTTCCATATCTACTGTTTTGTTTGAAAACACACGAGGTAGACCGGGTTCCAACAGCAAAAGGTTTTATTCAAACAGTAGTCAGAATAGGAACAGTTTGGCTGCAGCTGCAGCCAGCCTTTTATATACAGGCTGCCTGCTTGCTTTCAGCCTATGGCATTTTTTTTAAAATTGCCGCCTTTCAGCAGCTCTCTGGATTGGTTCCTAGTGAACCAATCCACGTCTTACTTATCTAGACCAATCAGAACAGTAGCCTAGGATTCAACCACTTGCATATAGAACACCCCTCCCCTCTTAGTTCAGTCCTACGTGGTTACGTAGTCACGCAGGTAGGTGGGGCTTCTCCGAACTCGACTGGACCTGCGCGGTTCATTCCTCGTGAAGACTTTCGACTGGTTCGGATGGGGCTGCTGTGTCCTCCGATCTTCTCTCTGGACCGTCTGGAAGGGTGAGTCGGCCATTTTGCCACCGCCTGAGTTGCTTAGGCCGGCGGCTTTGCCGCTCCCACCCGTTTCCATTGGGCAGGTTGAGCTGGCTGGCTGGCCCCTTCCGACGGGCTCTTCCCGCAAGTCTCTTCAAACAGTGAGTCTTTTATTGCTCTTTTTGTTGGTAATAATCATTTGTTTTAGTTTTAAACGGTTCTTTATTAATTACTCTCGCCGTCCCCCCCCCCTCCTGGTTTGAGGTTTATCTGTATTGTCGGCGACTGGTTGTGGTGTCTGTTGGCCGTTCAATTATTCGGGATCGAGGTGGTCTATGTGCCGCTTCCACTCCCTGCCATCGTCTACCGTTAAACGGTAGGATTTGGGGCCTGTAAGTTGGGTAATTTGTCCAGGTACCCACAATGGTTCACCTGTGAAGTTTTTCGCTGTATACCAAGTCGCCTAACTGGAATTGCCTAAACTTTGTGGAGGAATCAGGGGGTTTTCTGGGTTAAAATTTGGGTGTAGTCTGTCAAGGTGTGACCGTAATTTTCATCCCATAAGTAATTCCGCCGGGGACTTGTTAGAACTGTACTGGGCGTTATGTGCTGGAGGTGTTAGTAAACGGTTTACTTTTTGTTGGACATCACCTATGTCCATTCTTTCTAGCCCTTCCTTTGTGAATCGGACCATTCTCTCGGCTCTGCTGTTTGCAGCGGATGGGCCGGCGCGGTTAGGGCATGTCTGATACACTAGGGAGGCTAGGTATTGCTCGAATTGCAAGCTTGTTAGTTGTGGTCCATTGTCAAGACGAGAACGTCTGGTAGACCGTGGGTGGCGAAAAGGTCGTCTAATTTTTTTATTAGTGTTTCTGTTGTCGTTGATGGCATGATTTTTACTTCAAGCCAATTTGAGTAGGCATCAACGACAACCAGAAAGGTATGGCCCTTGGTTGGACCCAAAGTCATTATGAATTCTAGACCATGGTCCCCTAGGGGTCTCCCAGTCCCTGATGGGTGCTTTTGGAGGGGAAGGTCTGATTCCCTGGCATTTATGGCAAGAGTTCACCCAATACTCTATGTCCTTATCAATGCCTGGCCACCACACATAGCTCCTGGCAGGCTTTTCATTTTAACCATTCCAGGTGACCCTCGTGCAACATCCCTAGTACTCTGGGCTGCAACTTGGCTGGGATGACCACCCGATCTCCCACAACAAAACACCCTTTAGAATAGATAGTTCAGTCTGTCTGGACCGGAACGGTTTAAAAGTTTCAGTTTTTTGTGTCTCCGGCCAGCCTTTACCTACCCAGCCAAGAATACGGGCAGTCAATGAGTCCTTAGCGGTGGCTCTTGCGACATCATAGGCGGAGATGGGTAGATCGGGACAAGTCTCTATTTGCAGCGATGTCATTGCGGTGCCGGGTCTTCCTCGGAAGTTGTAGGGTGCTCTGCTCAAAGCGTCCGCATGGGAAATTTGTTTCCCTGGTCGATGGTCAGAGTATAGGAATACGCTGCAAGGAACTCTGACCATCTAGACATTCTTGGAGACAGTATGTTAGGCGTCGCTTGTTCCCGCAAAAATTCCCATCAGTGGTTTGGTGGTCCGTTACAATTTGAAAAGCCCCCCGTACAGATATTCATGAAGCGTTTTACTCCAGTGACTATTGCTAGGGCTTCCCTGTCCAGTTGACTGTAATTTCGTTCAGTCTTTGATAGAGTTCTAGAAATAGTATGCGACGGGTGCTTCTCTGCCATCCGGAAGTTGGTGGCTTAGGACGGCACCTACTCCAAATGGTGAAGCGTCGCAGGTCACTCTTAAGGGCAATGTGTTGCTAAATTGGATGAGAACGTTTGTGGATGTTAGCAACTTTTTAATATTCTGGAAAGCCTTCCTTTCTTTGCTACCCCATGTCCAGTTTGCTTTTTTATCTAAAAGACGGTGTAACGGTTCAGCTATACTGGCCTTGTTTGGCAGAAATACATGATAAAATTAATAAGTCCTAAAAAGGCTTGCAGTTCTGTTTTGTTTCTCGGTTCAGGTGCTTCTTGTATTGCCTTGATTTTCTTATCTGTGGGGTGGATGCCCTCACCGTCTATTGAGTAGCCCAAGAATTCAACGCTTTTTTCATTAGGCAGCATTTTTCCTTTTTTACTTTAAGGCCAGATTCCTAAATTTGGTTAGTACTTCTGTGAGTCTTTTTTTTAATTGAGTCTCATCTCTGGCCGAGATTAAGACGTCGTCGAAATAGGGAACGACCCCTTGTATGCCATTAAGGAGGCGTTCCATCAAACTTTGAAAAACGCCCGGTGCCAGCTTACTCCAAATTGGAGTCGGTGGCATTTGAATGCGCCCTGTGTGTTGTGACTATGGTTTGCGCTTCTGCCGTCTCTGGGTCAACTGGAAGTTGCTGATAGGCTTGTGCCAAGTCCAGTTTTAGCAAAAATTTTGCCTTTGCCCAGGGAGTGGAGTAAATGTTGGACTACTGGCACTGGGTATGCACTTGGTTGTAAGCATGGTTCAGGGTTGCCTTATAGTCACCACAGATTCTAATGGACCTGTCAGGTTTTATGGGTGTAACAATAGGCGTTTCCATTTGGCATGGTCCACAGGTTTAACACCCCCTGGGCTATTAGTTTGTCCAGTTGTTCCTCTATCTTTGCCTTAAGTGCAAAGACTCGTCTGGCTTTTAATCTTCTTGGGGCTATCTGGGGATCTAGGCTAAAAGAGATAGGGTTTCCCCGATACTTGCCCAGCGAGCCGTCAAAAACGTCTTGGAATTCGCGGATGAGGTCATCTTCCCAATTGGTGGTGGTTACTCGATCGACCCCGGTCATCCCGATGCCCAAGGGTGCGAACCATTCGATGCCAAGGAGGCTCGGTCTGTCCCGGTCGAGATGGTTAGCGGCAGTCTTTTGACATGTTGCTTATAAGTGACTAAAAATTGTCCCATGCAATTACAGGGATTTGGTTTCCCTGATAGTCCTTTATGAGTCAAGGTTTGTTTTTGTAGTTGTCTGGATTTGATGTCTGGGATCAGCTTTTCTATGGTAATCCAAGAAACCATCGAAAGGAAAGACCCGAGTCCACCTCCATCTTACAGGGCTTCCCTTCGATTGTTACAGTCACTTTAACCTTCTTGCCGCTTTTCCGTCTGGGCGCTTCCTATAGTGACGGTTTGGTGTGTATTGGCTCGTTTCTCTTGTTGCCACTTTCTCTCCGCTCGTTAGGCTCGGCTCGTGTTGGGAATTTCTGTTTCTGCAGACTTTCTCGATGTGACCGCGTTTTTTACAGTACCTGCAGATAGCATCGAGAAATCTGCATTCGGCTCGGGCATGGTTTCCTCCGCAGCCAGCGCATTCCCGCCAATTTCTTCTTTCGCGCTCTTTTTTATTTGTGAGCAGACGGTGACCTCGTCGTCTTCCTCGCTCGATTCGGTTTCCTCTCTCGACTCTTCGAAATGGGTGGTGGTGGTCGGCTGCTTCCTTTCTCTAGTTGGGGTTTCTTCGCCATTTTTGTTCATTTTCTTCATTTTGACCCCCGATTTCTTTGCGGCTTCAGCCGCCATGGCTTCCGCGATTGCTTCGGTCAAGTGATATTGGGCTTGTTTAACAGCTTACTTTGCGCTGTAATGTCTCTGAGCCCTAATACCACGCGATCTCTCATCGCTTCGTCGATGTTTAGGAAATCGCACTCACCCCCTATTTGCCGTAGAGCAGCCCACGAAATCGGCGAGGTCTCCCCATCTCGCTGGTCTCTGCGGTAGAATTCGTGCCGCTTTATTAAGTTTGACACTACCGGAGCATAGTGTGATTTGAGGATTCTTTGTAGTTCTGGCCACGTTAGCTGCTTGACGTCTCGGGGCTTCGCAAGGGCTTTTGCCATTTTAAACACCGTTGGTCGCGCAATGGGTGAGGAATACAGCTCGCTTGCGTTGTTCCGAGATGTCATCCATTCCATTGCTTTCCAGATACATTTGGAAGCGATCTGTGTATGACTCCCAATCCTCATCGCTAGGTTGAAGGGTGCGGGCGGTGCGTTGCTTCCAGACATTTTGCTGGCGTCTGGCTTCTTATCACCGCGTGCAGGTTTGCGTTCAGGACGATCCCATCCTCGTCGCCAGTGTTTTGTTTGAAAACACACGAGGTGACCGGGTTCCAACAACAAAAGGTTTTATTCAAACAGTAGTCAGAATAGGAACAGTTTGGCTGCAGCCGCAGCCAGCCTTTATAACAGGCTGGCCTTGCTTGCTTTCAGCCTATGGCATTTCTTTAAAATTGCCGCCTTTCAGCAGCTCTCTGGATTGGTTCCTAGTGAACCAATCCACTTCTTACTTATCTAGACCAATCAGAACAGTAGCCTAGGATTCAACCACTTGCATATAGAACATCTACATTGAAGCCTTGGTGGTTCCTGGTGGCTTTTCATAAAAGTACTAAACTAACCTATTCCTGCTTAGCTTTGAGCCCAAAAAAGTTCAGTTTGGTGTTGTCATTTGCTGAGGCATATACAAATGAGGGCTGAACAAATATTTTTCTATTTCTATTCTCAGAAGACTCTTTTTGCTCACTCATGTTCATTATTCTTTTTTCAGTTTTCATTCTATGGTTTAGGTCAAGTTAGATTTTTTCCCCATATTAAATAGATTCTTCCAATTTATTTTTCTGTACACTGTCTCTCATCTTCTATTCTTATTAGTGTTGGCATTGCTCCATCTGCTTTAAAGTCTGGTACAGAGGCTGGCAAAGCACTGTAGAAAATCATCCATTGAATGATTAGTCTTGTTTTGACAACAGAAGAAATGGGAATTACAAAGAGATGATGAAACAAAAAGGCACCCAATACAGAAAAAAATAGGTATCTCATTTAAAGATTTTGAAGGACATTGCATTAAGAATCATTTTTAGTTGAGCACATTGATAATCTAGATGGATGAAACTGATTTCAGGAACATAACAAACTTGGGAAGCTGTTTTATATTGAATAAGATGTTGCTCCATCAGTACTGCTGAAATTAACTAATGAAAGCATCTTCAGTTCAGGTTGATTGGAATATGCTACATCTGGTCATAGTCCATGACTCAAAATGCTGAATTGCAGAACTCCAGAGAACTAATAGCAGCAACAATCACCAGGGAGGGTGAGATAGTAGCTTGCTATCATCTAATCATTATCCAGATTTTTGCAGATCACATCTGGTTCCCTAACTGAAGTAAAATGGCTTATTGCATACCAATAACATAGTTGGTGAAGGATTAGGAGGGGATAAATACTTAGACAAATACATTTGAAAAGCACCATGGCTACAATTGACACTATTAGAGGGGTAACTCCTAGTTAAAGTTCAAAATGTATGTTTGACCTTACAATTTACAAAATCAGTCCTTGCTTTTCTAGACTGTATGCTTGTCAAGTAAAGGGAGGCATTTATTTTTCTTTCTTCTGTAATTATGTTTGTTGTTGCATTTCAGCCTTGCCTATCCTCTGTTATTCACATCTATACATACCCCTTTTATTTTTAAGTGAAATTGTTTTAAAAAAAGGGAAAAATTCTTTTATATAAATGAAACCTATTCCTTCAAAAACTTACTGAGATGTGAACAGTTGTACAATATGACATGAGTGTGCAACTGAATTATTCACATTTGCTAGTTTTTGTAACAGTAACCAAAACATAGGAAATTAAAAATAAATTAGCATGTAGTCTGAATTTCAGAATAATGCTTCAGTCAGGACTTTCAGCAATAAAAAGCTACTTCATCAAGAAGTACGTTTTAAAAGACCGCCATATTCTTGATATAAAATAGAAACCTGGAGTTCTCTTCAAGAATCTAAACTTAAAAAGCTCCAGACTGATTTGATTTTTTCAAAAGACATGTCTAATGAATAAGGATTAGTTGAATTAAAAATAAACATCTGAACATTGTTTGACAACTTTAGTATATTTGATTAGGCAGAAGATGACATTTCTGATCTAAGGGAAGAAACAGAAAGTCTTATTTGCAAATGATATATTAGAATTTATTGGTAAAGTTCAGTCTTCCATACCAAATATATTTAATTGATGTATTTGGAATCTTTCTGGATATTGCACTACTTAAACACTTTGCTTGAATCAAGGATGGGTGAAACATCTTTCAAACCTACTTCATAATATTCCAGATTCTCCATGTACACCTTTAAAGAGTGTATATGGAGGCCCCATTGTTCATGTATATAGCAATGTTTTGTGAGTTGACACTTGTCAGGAGAAACAAAGGGGATGAATTAAGGCAGAGGTGGTCTACACTCTCACTGACAAGGGGTTCGCTGGTCGTGAGCGCGCTCATGCACTTGCGTTACTTGTATGCACTGCTTTGGGGTTGCAATGCAGCTTCACAGGCAGCTAATCAAGTCTGCAGCTCTGGTGAGTACAGCAAGATGGCACAGAACTCATCTGGGCAGCCTGGGCAGGGGAAAAGTTAGTTATTTAGGGAAAGCATAACACAAGGGCAGGTGGGCGGGCCCAGCCAGAGATCACAGCAAGGGGTTCATCCAAACCTTGGTGACCATCCAGAAGCCCACCACTGGATTAAAGTCCGTAGGATTGCACTACCAGCCCAATGTCTTTTCTGTGTGGAATAAGACATCACACCCACACCTAAAACTGGCAGAACTTGCAGGAGCATGTTGTGACACCATTTTCACCAGAATGTCCAAAATAATGGGTTTGTATGGGTAACATTGTTCCCAAAAACTTGGTGGACAGTTCTATGATCAGAAAAGGCTCCTATGCATGTGCCACACAAGTGCCAAATCATTGCTGATTTTCCAGTCAACCCTTAGAAGCAGAAGAAGACAGGGCACGAAGGCAATGCATAAAACCCCACATTGCCTTCACATCTGAATGAAGCAAATAATAATGCATGCCATCCCACTGAGGCAAGAATAGCTACCTGACACCAGCCTAAAGTTAACTGGGACACTGAGGGCAATAAGTTTTTTTTTTAAATGGACATTTTTGATGATGATATACAAGTAACCTGCAAAAAGGGGAATGAAGAAGTCCTGACCCAACATTCAAGTGCCTTCTTTCTAAAGGAACAGTAGAATATGGAATGCTTTATGCCTTTATTGTATGCTTTTGTTTATGGAAGAAACAAACACACCTATAGTATATCATGCAACTGTGAGCAGAACTGAAGTCATGTTGGATGGCCCATTGAATAAAATAAGGAAGTGTGTCTCAAACTCAGTAGCTCTGCTAAATAAGAAAGTGTTCCAGTTTGTGCACAAGAGAAAAAAAACAAGATGAGGCTAGAACAATGAGGAATTGTAATAAAGTGCTGAGGTGTCAGAAACCGTGTAACTGCTTTTGCTAGATAGGGAGCCAGTATAAACCTTCGAAATATATGTGTCAATTTGAAAACAGAAAGAATGTGAGCCAAGCCCTCATACGAAGGGGCGGACAGTTAGGGTATAAAAATGCTGCCTGAATTTTGCTCTGGGTACCTTCAGTGCCTGAGGGAACTCATCTCTGCAGACACGTGAATAAAACCTTGTTTTCCTTGGATCAACAAATCTTTTGTTGGTTTTTTATCTGCTTCCACCTCACAACATGCATCATGTATTTAAATACAAGAACCACTGTTTAAAATTTGAAACATAAATCATCACAATTTCAGTAACATCGTGCTGAATAGTTGGGCATAAGTTTTCTTTTTATATATTTAGGCTCAATATTCCTAGTCTTTTTTCTCATGTAAGGCCTTTTGATTTGAATTTGATTTTGCATTAAGCATTGGAGGTATACCTTAATAAAGATTTGATAATTTTCATTAAAATTGTAAAAATGGACTTCCAAAGGTACAATGGCTTCTTTATTAGGAAATCTAAATTCTGCATCATTTAAATTTAGACTGCTACTATGTTTGCTCTGATTATAGCTTGGGGAATTTAGGTACAATGTCAGAAAACCAGAAGCAGAGTTACTGAAACCTGGTTAAGAGCTCTATATTTGAGTCTACACATGGCAATCAAAGCAGCAAAATATCATTTCTCTGCACTTATGATGTCCAGGTTCCTGACAACCATCTTTAAAGATATAGAATACAACCAAACCCTGCACACACACCAGATGAATTGGCAGGTTCCTTAATAGATCAAGTTACCTACTTCATTTTGGATTGTACGTTTCACTGTAGTTAACCAGGTCATGCCTTGTATTTGGATTATTTTCTCCCACTAACATCTGAAATGGGTTTATGTCCTGTGTGTTTTTTTATTTTTTTTATTTTTATAACATACAAAATAATGAATAAAACCATCTTTCAGTTGTATAGTGTGTCTGTTTGGTATATATAGCATGAGCACAATATCTATAATCCTTTCCTCTTAACTTTACATTCGTAGTATATTCTAATCAACATTCTGTATCATATTATCTTGCTATTATATTATCATTAAAATTTTAGTTTCATTTCCAGGCTGTCTTTAAAAACAAATCTCAATTCCTACTAAATTATATTCATAGTGTATCTTATTTAAAAATAATTAATTATAATATATTACTATTATATTATACTTCAATTTCTTACTCTTCTATCTAGCCATTGATAAAATAAATCCCAAATCTTATAATACTCCTTTTAGTCTACTCATTTCTGCACATTCCATTATTTTCTAAATCACCTCCTCTTCCAATTTTGAGAAAATACAATTCTAGCTGCAGTTAAAACATTAATAATCAGATATGTTATTTCTTTACTATAATCTTCAGATTAAAACCAGAGATAAAAAATATCTCTGGTTTTACGTCTATATGTTGTTTTATCATTTTTTCCAACCATATGTGTATTTTAGTCCAATATCTTTTAGTTTCTGCACATGTCCATCACATATGGTAATATGATCTTGGTATTACCTGATGACTTTTCCAACATTTCACTGATTTGTCCTTAAACATCTGTGCTATTCTTGCCGGGGGGTAAATGCCACCTGTAAAACATCTTACACAAATTCTCTTTATAGGCTATTGACATTGTTAATTTATAGTTTCTAGTCCATAGTTTCTGCCATTTATCCAAATCTATCCCATATCCAAAAAATTTCCCCCAAGCAATCATTTCTTTAACTTGTTTTTCTAATAAATAACCATAATTTTTTTTAATCATCCTCTCTTCAGTACCTGTTAAGATTTTATCTAATTCAGTCTTTATAAAGCCCATCTATTTTACTGTTTTCATATCTAGAATATATTTGCATACATGAATACCAATTCATTTTTATCTCTTGTTCATCTAGTTCTTGCTTTGTTTTGAGTTCACCTTTTTAATTTAAAATTTCACTATATCTAACAATATGTTCAATTTTAAAAACATTTGGCTACGCAAATGCCTCTTGTTGATAACCAGACTGGTATTTTCAAATGTTACTCCCTTATTTTCTCTCATGTTGATAATAAAGCATCTTGAATATGTCTCCAAAAGTATCCATGTGCTTTATTTTCCTTTTACCATAAAAATGCATGCCATCCCAATTGCAGATCACGACCTTCCAATGTTAACAGTCTAGTATTTCTCAAAACAATCCATTCTTTCATCCATATCAATATTACTGCCTGATAAAATATAATTCCCAACTTGGTAGTCCAAAACCTCTCATTCTAGTCCTGTAGTAGTTTGTTTGATTCTTGTCTTCTTTCCCTGCCATATATATTTTAAATCATTTTATTTAAATTCTCAAAGTATTCTTTCCCTAATTTTATTGGAATCATCTGAAACAAGTGTAATATCCTTGGTAGTATATTAATTTTAATTGTCGATGTTCTCCCTGTTAAAGATAGTAGTAAATTTTTCCAAGTCTGTTGCAATCTGTTGTTTTAGTTTAAAATTGTCTTCTTTTTTAAAAGAATCTTTATTTTTAAAAACAAACATACACATACGAAACATAAAAACATAAAATCATCTTCCATTTTATATACATACAGTGTAACAGTTGGTTACAAATCTTTTGTGCTATTCTTTTGTAGTCATTTACTCAAAATTTATATCAATTTTCACATTGTCGAACTAACATATGCTTGCATATTTATCAGTCATTAATCATCCAGACTAAACTATTTATTCCATCATTTTATACGAGATGTTCCAAGTTTTATCTTAGAATTTATGTTATACTTTCAACCAATGGTTATGTATGTATATATTATGTCTTGTATCAATCTATTAAATTTTTATCACAAAATTATCTAGTCTATTACATTACCAAGTATTTTTGTCCAACCATTGATAAAAGAAATCCCATATCATATAAAATTGTTTATCTTCTTGTTCTCTAATTTCAAATGTCAATTTACTCATTTCAGCACAGTCCATAATTTTCTGAATAACTTCCTCCTGCACAGGTATTTTATCATTTTTCCAATTCTTAGCAAATACAGTCCTAGCCACTGTTAGGATGGTATTTGTTATTTACAATCAAATATTTCAATTCTTTATTGTATATTTCCGGTATAATTCCCAATAAAAATATCTCTGGTTTAAAGTCTATATGTTGCTTTATCATTTTTTCCAACCATGTGTGGATTTTAATCCAATATTTCTTTCAATACCATATGTCCACCACATATGGTAATATGAAGCAAGTATCTGATGACACTTCCAACATTTATCCAATTTATTCTTAAACATTCTCGCAAGTCTCGTTAGGGGTAGATGCCATCTGTAAATCATCTTATACAAATTTTCTTTATATGCAGTTAACATTGTCATTTTATAATTTTGAGACCACAATTTTTGCCATTTTTCTAAATCAGTCCCATGTCGAAAAATTTTTCCGCAAGCAATCGTTTCTTTAACTTGTTCCTCCTCCAATTTAAATTCTAATAGATGTCCATAAAGTTTTTAAAATTTTTGGTTAAAGTCTAAGGTCTCCCATCATACAAATATTAACGTAGTCCAATTCAATTATTTTCATATGTAATTTCCTGTAATTTTTTTCTTGATTATCATTCAGAACATAAATTGCAATTAAAGGTGTTTTAACTTTATTGGCCATTATTTCCACCATTAAAATCCTTCCATTGTCATTTGTATAAATTAATTCTGCCAAAATTGTGTCTTTAATATATAAAACCACACCTCTTTTTTTAGATTGTGCCAGCAATTTCCCTAATTTTTTAAAGTATATATTCATGTTGTTTTTTAATATGTACTTCTTGTAAGCAAATTATATCAAATTTCAATTTCACAAGTTTATGAAATACTTTCCTTCTTTTAGTAGCCAAATTAAGTCCATTTATGTTAATCACAATTTTCTTTCATCCATGTTAGGCTTTGTGAGAGGGTTTTATTGCTCTAATAGATCTTAATTCTCATTGCTCTCTGGGTACACCACCTACTGCACCTTCTTCTTTTTCTTTTTCAATTTACTGCTATACAGTCCTCTTGGAATTCAATTAGTGACTCTTCCTTTCTAGCTTCTTCCTCTTTTCCTCTAAAATATTCTAAGTAGAATAGCTCAGCTTTTTTAGCTGTGTCAGTTCTATATCTTTGTTCCTGCCAGGTGAAAAAGAGGCCTTCTGGCATCAGCCATCTGTAATTTACTCCTCTTTTAACTAACTCTTTAGTCAAAAATAAATATTCTCTTCTCATCTCTCTTAATCTTCTTGGTACCTGTTTCAGCACCACAATTTCTTTAACTTTGTACTTTAAGGTTTTTTTCTCTTGCCACCTGTAGTATCTGTGTCTTAATAATCTTTTTAGTGAATCTAATATGAACTTCTCTTGGTAGACTGTTTCTCATTGTGTATCTTGTCTAGACACAGAACACTTAATCCATCCCATCCATCATCTTCTCTTTAGTTATCTCTAACGCTTCTGCCAGTATTTCATTATTTCAGCAAGATTTTCANATCCATCATCTTCTCTTTAGTTATCTCTAATGCTTCTGCCAGTATTTCTGTCATTATTTCAGCAAGATTTTCACCTTCTCCTTCTTCTACATTTTGAAATCTTAGGTAGAATTCTGATCTGTCAATTTCCCATCCTAATGGTTCGCATCTGCCCTTCTCAATATCACTCAATCGAGTATCAATATCTCCAATTTTCTTGTCCCTTTGTGCATCTTCTTCAATTTTTAAAAATCTTTCTTCATATTGCATCATCATCTGTTGAATATTTTTTACTTTCTCATCTGTCTTTTCAATTCTTTGTTTAATATCCTCCATTTTCTTTTCAATCTTCTGGAATCCTTGCATAATCATCTGTAATGTCACTTCCTTCTCTTTCTCCTGTTGTAAGATTGTCCATATTGACTGTTGTCCTCTAGATGGTGAAGAGTTATTGGTGTTGAGGAAGCTGGTGATGTTGTCTTTCTGCTCATGTGCTTACCTGTAGAGAGGGAGAGAGAAAAAGGAAAAAAGAAAAAAGAAAAAAAAGGAATACAGGCAGGCAGTTGCCACTCCAAAAAAGAAAAAGAAAATTCTTCAGGCACTTATGTACTTTAATCCAATTATTTATCTTAATAAAAAATAAAAAAAGAATAAAAAAAATTATGTTCTAGTTTTTGGAATAGAAGTTTAAATCCAAACATAAAAATCCAAACTGGGAGGGGGAGTCGGAAAGGGGATGGAAAATAATCTAGAGTTAAGCCAGTTGCTGCCACTAAGTATCCAAGGCTCTTTGATAAATCAAACTCAATGTTTCAGGTTCCGGTATTTTCAAGGTCACTTTAATCTTCTTTCTTTCAACTTCAGCTCAAAGCTCTAATTATTTAGTTTCACAGATGAGCACTGTATAAACAATCTACTAAGCTACTACTCATCCTACTATATTTTCCATTGCAAAGCTCAGAGTCCTTGAGTATAGCACAAGTACATAAACAAACTGAGAAAGAAAGAAACAATATATCCAAGCCTCTAAATAGCAGTGCTAGTTTTTCACTTTCACTCCCCCCCTTGTATCCAATACCATAAACAAAAAAAAAATAAATGGAATCCTTCCTTCTTTTTTTGAAGAAAAAAAAATACAACTCAAATCCAAAAGAAGAGTCTTGATCAAAACAAACTTTCAAAAAAATATTAAAAAAATAAAAACAAGGATGGAAATTTAAAAGAAACCAGTCCAGTTTAAAGTTCAGTAACTTTACCAAATTCAAAGTTCCAACAAAAAGGGAAAAAGAAAAAAAAACGTTCACTTTAACTGGTTTAATTTTGCCGCTTAAGTTCTTTCCTCTTCACTTTTAATTTCACTTTTAATCTTTCAGGATGTTTTCTTCAAGTAATAATAAGTAAAAGTTCATCTCACCAAGCTGACACACTTTCCTTCAATCTCTTCCATTCCGGTGCTGTCTCAGCTTCAGTAGCTTGAATGGCTGTCTCTCCACTGCTGGCAAAAGGGCTTCTACTGGATCGACCAGGGACTTTGCGGTGTCCCTGGAATTGACAGGATATGCCCTAGTCAATCACTGACTCTACAGGATGGTTTAGGTGCATCAGGACCATCCAGCAATGAAGATATTGACAGCAATCTCAGAGGATCAAGATTGCACATCGTATTGACATGATGCCAGCTCCACCCTTCCCACCAGCTCCACCCTTCTTATACTTCTTATACTTTTTCCTGATGTTGCAGTCACTTGGCATCATCAAATCTATCACTAATGATGTCTTCTGGTTCTTGTCTATCTATAAACACACACAAACACACAGACACAGACACACACGCACACATACATACACAGGAAGAAGTTCAAGATGTTTCTTTCTTAACTACCAAACAGTATTCAAAGTAATTGCTTGTGAATGGAGCAAGTTAAAAATAGTTCCAAACAGTGGTGGGATTCAATTTTTTTTTACTACCGTTTCTGTAGGGGTGGCTTGGTGGGCATGGCAGGAGAAGGTTACTGCAAAATCCCCCTTTCCTCCCCACCCCACTAACCTGCTTTCCAGCTCCCTTTTCCTGTGCAGAGAGAAGGGCAACAAAGGAGATCCAGCCAATCAGCTGGGACTCGATGGGAGGCAGGGAAGAGATGGGGTTGGCGGGGCCAGTCAGAGGTGGGATTTGCCGGTTCTCCAAACTACTCAAAGTTTCTGCTACTGGTTCTCCAGAACTGGTCAGAACCTGTTGAATCCCACCTCTGCTTCCAAATGTAAGAGAGGAAACTTGTATCAAGTAAAGCCTTCATATGCCTTGTATTACTGCAAATCAAGGAACGCTTGTGTTCTCCATGGCAGTTATCATCACACTTCTCCTAAGAGACTGGCAATAAGACTGATTAGCTTTTACCATGCTGTTAAAATTCCTGTTCCATTCTTCATTGCTAGGAAAATTCTGCATGTGTGTAAATGACATACAGATTTAAGATCTATTGGACTGCTGCCTGTACATTTTCCTATATATAATATATATATATATATATATATGTGTGTGTGTGTGTGGTGTGTGTTGTGAAGAGCCTTGACCACTTGCTGCTCGCGTGGCAGCGTTATTATGAGCCTGGAAGCGTCTACACGGTTACTTGCATATTTGTCCTTCACTCCTAGGTCGAGGGTTTCAGGAAGAGGAGTTGTCAGGGTTATGAGCACATCGTGCAGATCAAGAGCTATGAGAAGCTGGAAAGTCAAAAGGATACAGGATACAACTTTTAACAGGAACTACAATGACGTGGGATAATACCCGAAAGGAAGCTAAACAGCACAAAAAAATTTGTTTTTTTTTTTTAAGGGTTTTTTTACCCCCCGCGAGAGCCTTTAAAAAAAACAACTAATATATATAATATATATATATATATATATATATATATTAATATAATAATATATATATATATATACATTTGTTTTGTTTTTTAAAGTTTCAACGGGTACGTACATTGGTGCTGTTCAGCTTCCTTTGGGGTTTATCCCACGTCAAATTTTTTTTTTTTGTTTTTTTGTAAGTGCTTTTAAAGTTGTAGCAACGTTTCAGCAGAATCTCATCTGCCATCATCAGCTTCTGTATTGATATTATATATCTGGGTATATAACATATGCTGTTCAAGCTTCCTTCGGGTATTAATCCACGTCATTGTAGTTGGTGCTTTTTAAAGTTGTAGAAAAGTTTTGGCAGAATCTCATCTGCCATCATCAGGCTTCTGCACTGAGTTTGTCTGACTTGTAACATTGTAAGTCGCTACAACTTTAAAGCACACCTAACACAATGACGTGGGATTATACCGAAGGAAACCTGAACGCATCACATGGTATAGTACCCGTGAAAACTTTAAAAAACATATATGTATAGATACATATTCTTAAGTTTATGGTATTTACATGTATTGGTATTCAGCTTTGTTGGTATTTTTTCCAATGTCATTATAGTTCTGCTTTTAAATTGTAGCAATTTTTTGGCAGAATCTCATTCTGCAAGAATTTCTCATCTCATCTCAGAAGCCTGAATGATGGCAGATGAGATTCTGCTGAAACATGCAACAACTTTAAAAGCTAACTACAATGACGTGGGATAATACTGAAGGAAGCTGAACAGCATACATGTAAGTACCCCGTGAAAACTTAAGAAAACAAATACAACACAACACACCACACACACACACACACAACACAAAGATTTTTGACAGCTGAAATAAAAGAACAGTCTGTTGCAGACCAAACAACAAACCTATGAATCCTTGCAAAACTAAGCTTTTCTTTGGCCGTGTTGCCTTGGCAATTACAAATATGTGTGTTGGAAAACATCAGACTATCTGCTTTCAGGAATTAATAGTGAAATCCTTCTTCTAAAAGTAACCCTTTGTCTTAGGAGTTTAATCAGCTAAAAAGAAAGATACCCTATCTCAATACACAGCTTAAGGGCTACTTAGCAAGACTGCTTGCAACGCACAGGATGCTGACATTAAAGCTCCTCCCAGGGAATGATATTCATGCTCGGGTTTCCTGAGAGCATCAAGGTTCTGCAGGATGAAAGTAAAGTGACAGCTGAAGCAACAAGAACAACAGGGAATAGGAAGAGAGAATAGATGGAAATCAGAATGGGCTCACTGGGACAGTATGCAACCCTACCGCATCAGCTCCCAAACACATTGTCTAGTATTCTCTCTTTCTCGGAAAACTCCCTCAGGGACAGACTCGAACAAGGAGAAGAAGGCCTAGTACACTACAGGCGCCATGTGGATTTCCTTCTGCAGAAAAACAAGCCAAAACATTCTTAAAAGAAAAGCTGTATAAGAGCAACCAATATTAATATATATATATATATATAATATATATAATATATAATATATTATATATAGATAACTATATATATATATATTATATATATATATATATATATATATATATGTTTTCTGAGGTTTTCGCAGTATTTGGTATGTGGATCTCTGGTTATTCGGGTTTTCTCCGCGTAGAATTGGAAGTATCTAGGTCAAAGTTTTCGATGAAGTTCTCATTCATCATCTTCAGGCTTGTTTCTTCAGCTCTGTAGCTTCTATGAGTAACTCTGAGAAGCACAGAGCTAGAAGAGAACAAGCCTGAAGATGATGAAGTGAGATCTTCATCGAAATGTTGCCTACGATACTTCCAATTCTAACGCGGGAGAAAACCCAAATAACCAAGAGATCCATATATAATATTATAATATATATAAATATAGGCTAAAAAGGTTTTTATAAGCACATCACATTATAAAAAGCAGTACATATAACCAATTCTAAAAGGAACAAGGATGAGTGCCCTGAGATATTTTTATTATTTGCTGGTTTTTCCTATGGTCACTCAAAGAATATCAGTGTCTAAAGAATTATTCAAATAGAAAGAAGGCAAGAAGTAATTCAAATATGAAATTACTGCTATTACATAATTTAATATATTTTCTAAAATATACACATATTCATTTATGTAGACAAATATCAAAACAGCTTTTAGGAACAAGAATTTTTCAGAAGTTTGGTGATTCAAAGAATCAGGTTGTACTCTATATGTTAACAGTTTTAAAAGCAAATGTGGGGAGGGTAATTCATAAATTTTAAAGGGAAAAATGGCTTAAGGAGGGGGTTCTAGGGGGTATGAATACTCTCAATTCTCCTCTCAAATCTCCAATTTCCTAAAAAAAAACAGCTAATATTTTTGGTCTAAACCCTCTTCAGCAAGCACCCAAGGAACACAAGAAGGATCTTGGTGAATGAGATGTTACTCATGCTTTATTGTATATCTGATACGTTGTTGTTGTTTTGCCTGAAATCATGCTCCTTTCCAGGGCAAGAACTGCAACTTCCAATCTGTTTATCCTGTTCCTAAATTAATGAGAACAGAAATCACTGAAATGTGAATTTTATAAACTAAAAATAAAAGAGAGATTTGTGATGAAATAACAGAAGATTGGTACTAGAAGATACCATTACCTGGACCCTCCCCATACTAATAATTCTATGAATAGCAAAATTTAAATATCTTTTCTCAGGAGTACACAAGGTCTAATCCTGATTTAACTCACCTAAACCTAAAGACTGTCAGTTTGACTACAAG
>BHFT01026495.1:0-30060 GCA_004320025.1 Laticauda laticaudata
GCACCAAGCCACGCCCACAGAACTGGTATTAAAAAAAATTTTAATCCCACCACTGAATAGAGATACTGCAATGGTCATAAGTGCAAGATCTAGTCATAAGGTTACTTTTTCATTGCTGTTGTGACTTTGAACAAGGGCAGTCATTAAGAGAGGACTATCTGTGTAGCTGTCAAGTTCTAATGACAAAGAGAATGGTGTGATTAAAAATGTGAAATAGAACAAGAGGGTTGCTGATTCTGTTGAGATTAGGCAGTAATTTTGCTTTGTCAAGAGAAAAGGAGGCTCTGATCCCACACAGGAACCCTCTACTCATATCAGGTCTTGAAGCCCCTCCCATTTGCTCTCCCCAGTGAAATTTCCTGCACTTCATCAGAACATTTGTGGTAGGCAGCTCAATATCCCAACCACTCAGAGAGTCTGAAAATGTGATTTGCAAACAGACTTGCTCTCTCCCTGTGGTTCTCCAGCCTTCATAGCTTCATTGAAAAGATCAGGTGTCAGACTGCCCACAGCTTGAACCTCGAGATAAAATAATTAATCTTGTGTTCTGACCCAGCTGGGTTCCCAGAGAGCAAACACAGACAAACTCAGTAACTCAAACCTTCACAGCTTTAATCTACAAATGAACTTCTTTGCAGATAAAAGATGGCTTGCAGCCAATTAGTCCAACCAAAAAAACTTTGACAGAATTCTTCAGATAAGCTGGTGTCTCTACACACAATGCTGAGTCCTTCAAACGTTTTTGCCTTCTACAGAGCAAAAACCCTTTGAAACCTGGCTTATATTCCCTGGAGGGAGGGGCCATTACTTAGCATTCTTACTCCTGAGTTGCCTGTGCTGCTCCAGCTGTTTTCTTCTATGAATCATCCTGCGCTCACTTGCACTTAGCCCAGGCTCCTCGGGAACCTCCTCCTCACTGCTGCCAGCTAACCACAACATCTTGGCTCCGTTTGATTGGGAAAGTATAGCTTTATTAGAGATTAAGTATATTGTAGCATTGCAAAGCCAGAACTGAAAATTACACACGAAAAGTTCTAAGATCTACTTTTTCTTTCCTTAACTGTGTCTCATTGCCCACACCAAAGTAACCAATCAGGTTCAGGCAAGATGTTTTCTTAATGTCAGTCCAAATGCAGTTTGATATGCACCTCCCTCCTTCTTCCACCTGGGTGGCCTTGAGGCGGCATCTGGAAGAGATATAGAATTGACTTTCATTTCCTGAAACATTCCCCCTTTCTTTCCCTCTCTGCACAGTTCATGGCAGTCTTTCCCTGCATAGCCATGAAGCAAAAGCAAGCATAATGTGGCAGCTGACCTTGGGTCTCCAACAAGGCCTCCCCAACCCGCTACCCCCAAGTTGTTTGGGCTGTGTGAAACTGCTATTAGGAATGGCTCATCACTCAGCAGAGGATAGATTAGCTTGGCTCCTGGTAAAGAGTTCCAGTTGAGAAACTGTCATGCTGTTACTTTAACTTAGGTTAGGACTTCCCAAGTGGTCAATACTGACCTCCAATGGTCAATGGGACTATCCAAGAGGTCAATAAATGGCTGTGGATCAAAGAGGGAGGTCAATAAATGGCTGCAGGGAGACAATAGGTCAGAAGATCAAGATTCTGGTCAATTAATATTTTGGGGTCCCTGGAGAGGTCCAATTAATATTTTGGGGTCCCTGGTCCCTGGACAATAGGTCAGAAGATTAAGGTCAATTAATATTTTGGGGTCCCTGGAGAGCTCCACCCCAGTACCTAGTTCTGAAGATGAGGTGGCTAATGGTGAGACGATGTTCCCGAGGATTGAGTGGTCAGCTACCAGCAAGAGAGGCCCTGAGTTGTGTGGATGATAAGGAATAACAGAATAAGAGTTGGAAGGGATGTTGGAGGTCTTTTACTCCAACCCCCTGCTTAAACAAAACTCCATATACCGTTTCAGATTGGTTGTCCAATCTTTTCTTAAAACCTTCAATGTTGGAGCACCCACAATTTCTGGAGACAAGCTGTTCCACTGATTAATTGTTCTCACTGTCAAGAAATTTCTCCTCAGTTCTAGGTTGCTTCTCTCCATGATTAGTTTCCGTCCATTCCATCTATTGGTGGTTACTAGTTTATCTTTCAGTTGTGTGTGTTTGTGTTCTGTTTACATTATAAAATGTTCATCCAATATACTGAAAAGTAAGACCACATTTTAAAATCCAGATTGTAGCCTCACAAGAGTAACTAATGAGAAATAGCATGGAGCAATGGTTCAGATCAGGGGTGGGATTCAAAAAAAATTACTTCCGGTTCTGTGGGTGTGGCTTGGTGGACATGGCAGGGGAAGGATACTGCCAAATCCCCATTCCCTCCCCACTCCTGGGAAAGGTTACTGCCAAATCCCCATTCCTTCCCCATCCCCCTAACCTGCTTTCCAGCTCTGTTCTCCTGTGCAGGGCAACAAAAGAAAACCCAGCTGATCAGCTGGGACTTGGGAGGCAGAAAATAGATGAGGCAGGGCCAGTCAGAGGTGGTACTCTGAACTACTCAAAATTTCCACTACCGGTTCTCCAGAACTGGTCAGAACCTGCTGAATACCACCTCTGGTTTAAATGGCGAATTCTGGGTGAGAGATTCCAAATCAAATCTATTCTAGGATAGCTCATGGTATGACTGTCACTCTAAGACAAGAATAGCTCACGTAAATGTTAGTAGAAAGATCTGAAGGAAGAATATACAAAACATGAATATGCCTTTTAATTCTGATGCTGTTATCTTTAAATTAAATAGCATGATGATGATGATCCATAGTTCTATTATTTAAATGGTATTTATTACATTATTTTCATTCAATAAACGATTGGAGGTCGATGGACAATCTGAAAGTTCATGAAAACATCAGTGAGCTTGAGAGTTTGGCACCCACACAATAGTGTGCCATTCAATATGTGAAGGGGACTTTTTACAAATAAAATTTGTCATGGCCCAAGAGGTTAGTACATATTTGATTTCTGATCAGATGCAAAGGGCATTCTATTTTTATACTTAGAACACAAAATGGTACTCTAAATATCACACTGATTTATTTTTCTCATGACAGTCTTCATGCAATAAATTTCTAGGTACTTTCCCGTGTACCACATTCTATGCATGGAAAGGGAAGTGTAGAAAGCATGTGAGCAAGTACCAAACAGGGCTAGCAGTCTTAGGCAGCCAAACAATTACTCTGCATTAGCATTAGTCTCCTGTCTAATGTAACATTGCCATATGCTGAATAAAATAAATAAAAATCCTGTGCATTTAGTTATAGCAGGGGTGTCAGGGCCCGGGGGTGGGGAGCAGATTCGATCTGCGGGATGCTTAGATCTGGCCTGCAGGGCCACCCTGGAAACAGTAAAGGGCCTGTCACATAGGCCGACGGATGCAAAAAGTATGTAAAAAGGACACAGTGGAAGAGAAAATGTTCCATCCGTTGCTATCCGCTCTCAAAAGTGCCCCAAATTTGCATAAACAGAGCGGACAACAACGGAAAGGACGGACGGGGAGAGGACGTAGCGGGATGTAAAGCGGATGCTCTATGGAAGCGCCTAGCGGATGGAAGCGGATGACACATCTGCAGGGCTTCCGGGGGAGCACAGCGAAGCGGACGCGCAGCAGAAGGAACGATGCAGAGTGGATGCCTAGCGGATGACGCGGATGCATCAGGACGCCAGTTATGCTTAGCGGATGCAAAACTTCACTATGCATGCGGGGAGGATGCATTGCATCAGCCCCGTGGATAGATAAAAGGATGCAGCTCGCAAGCAGGTTACCATTCAGAGGAAAGACCTGCTGCCAGAGCCAGCATCTCCGCAACAAACCAGGGGAATAAGAGAAGCCCTGTACATCTTCTGCCAGCCTGGCAAAGAAGGACAGGGCCAACCGATCCACTGCCCCCTGGCGCTCGACTCTGCTTCTGCTGGGGCTGCTCGCTGGGCTTGGTGCTTCTGCTGGTGCTATACCTCACTGCTGGCGCACTCCTGGTGCTGAGTGCTTCTGCTGGTGCTTATCTGCTGTGGTGCTCACGCGTGCTAGGCTATGCTGTGCTTCTCTGCTGCTCTGACTCATCGTGCTGCGGTGGCTTTGGGGCTGCCTGGTGGTGCTGTCCTGCGGACTCTGTGCTGCTGCTGGTGCTGCTGTGTTCTTGCTGCCTGGTCCTGCGCGTCTGATTTGCTGCTGCTGGTGCTCTGTGGGGTGTGTGTTGGGTGGAGCAGCCCCTAGAACGCTCAAAGCCCTTCTGATGAGGGCCCAGAGGCCCTGCCAAAGCGGAGGAAGAAGGCATACGTGGAGATAGGGAGAGGAGGCATAATCCATCTAGAGGACAGTGAGATGAGGTGATCTCATGGTAGGAGAACTGGTTACCTAATGGCGAAGGGACACAGCCTCTATATGAGACACCAAAAGAAGAAGCAGGCCGGCTTGGAGAGAGAAGGCGGAGACCTGGGCTACACTTCGGAGGTCACTCCTTCGGGGGGTGGAAGCACATCACACCTGGTACAGGAAGCCGTGCACCTCAAGAAGTCTGGACGGGCCGCGGTCAGCTCCACCGACCGCAAGGAGACCCGTACGGTAATGGCCAGTGCAGCTTCTTGGAGGTTGAGGTCCACCACGAAGAGCAAGCCCCTCTGTCCTACCCTTTCCTCCAGGCAGCCCACCGAGAGCCAGTCCTTTCTGGCCAAGAGTCAGCTCTGTGTCCAGGCACGATATCTGTGGAGCGCCCACGACAGACGGACCCCCCCGAACAGCTGTACTCCCCGTGGCGGAGCACGTGGAGACCCCTGACAGCAGTGGGAGCACAGGAAAGGGACTGGACACCAGAGACCAGACCCACACCCAACCCCAGCTTCACTCCACAGAAAGGCCAGGCAGAGAACCTAGACCAGAAGGGGTTAGAGCCACACGTCCTTGCCTGGAATGATCAGGGACAGCACCATCAAAAGAGGAAAGATGCTCTCTCTCAGCTGACACACACATTATCCATCCTCAAACCGAAGCCATTCCTCACCTTACGTCCAACCAGACCCTCATGGACATGTCCGAGATCACAGTACCAGGTGATAAAGGAGGGATCACGAGATCTTCTGCCACACCCTCCAGGCCCAGCTGAACCTGCTCACCCAGTCCAGGTCTGCTCCTCCACCCCAGTTATGTACTGCCCTCCAAGGCTTTCCACAGGCCCTCACCTACCAAGACTATGGCCTACCAGCGAGTTCCAGCAGCACAGGCACCCTTCCCAGTCCAGCACAGGACATAACGCACACATGCCACTGATGCCACCGATGCACAAATCACCAACGCCACAGATGCCACCCAGCCACAGATGCCACGCACGCCGTCACCTTGCTCAGCTGCAGAACCACACAGGCCCACTAACTCGCTACTTCCTCCACCCACCAGCCCAAGCCCGGCCTCGAAACTGTCATCAGTCTTGGGCTGACACTCCATGCATGGAGGAAGGGGCTCTCAACTTCACGGGACTGAGTCAGCACTCTGAAGAGCTTCTCCAACACACCCATTCCCCTGTTGTTCCTCTTGGGGCCAGGCACCCAATGGCACTCAGACAGACTTCCAGCAGCAGCCACCTCCACAGCACTAGGACCCTTCACCCTTGAGACTATCGGCCACCTCAGAGTACCAAGAAGAGTGCCAAGAGACGGGTTGCTTACCTGTTGATTATTACTTTGCTTTTGGGACACTTATCTTGGGTCATTTTGCTTTTTACATTTGTTATTAATAAAAGTTTATTCTTTTTTCAGTACACTTGTTCAGTTCTTTTAGTCAATAAAGTCTTGATGGAAACTTTTTCAGAAATGGTTTAAGCTGCATAGCTGTGGGATGGTAAGGATAGCAGTGGGATGGCGCAGGATAAAACTTTGGGATGGGTAATAGCTGTGGGATGGGTTAGGATAGCAGTGGGATGGCAGGGATACCTGTGGGATGGGTAATAGCTGTGGATGGGTATGCTGTGGGATGTGTTAGATACCTTGGGATAGGTGAATTAGCTGTGGAGTGGAGTAGCGATAGGCAGTGGGATGTGGCAGGGATACCTTGGTGGGAGGGATACGTCTTGGGTATGGATATAGCTGTGGGATGGTTAGGATAGCAGTGGGATAGATAAACTCCAGTGCAAGCATAGTGGGACTGTATGCGTCACCCCTCCCAGTGCCACACTATGGCCCTTTTATTATCAATAACAATTAATCATTCATCAACACATTCAAGATAAAACACAAACTCTTTTTTAAATGCCCGGTTCATTGTAGGGCCACTCAACATACATGGCCCACAATCTCATCAGTGTGATGAGACAGGCTGAAGGAAGCATTCCATTAGCATACTACCATCCTGTCTTGCACTCCACTGCTCCAGCTGGGAGTTGCACCAGTGTTTCAGGAGGTTGCGCTGCTTCTTCCCTCACATGAAGGCTCTGTTGGGCGGCCTGCAATCCACAGTATCATCAGGTTTCGCCTTGCCTCCATTCCCTCAGGCTCCATGGCCCCCATTTCCCTTGTTGACGGGTGCGCATGAGAATTGTAGGCAGATGCAGCAAGCTTCCACGATCCTCCTTCACAGTCTCTGGGCGATGCCATGGTGGTGAGTAAGGACCTGGAACCTGTTGGCCAGGATGCCAAAAGGGGTGTTCTCCACCACCCGCTCTTGCCGCTGGACAGCCTAGTTAGTGAAAATCCTCTCTTCACGGGTGAGGCCATCTGGAAGTGTAGGCTTCATGCAGGTAGTTCTGAGGAGAAGCCATCATCCCCCACGATGAAGTAGGACACATCTTGTGTGTCATTGGGTAGGAGGTCTGATCTGGGAAAGCCCATGATTCAGGTTGCTTCCAGCCCCTCTGAGGTCACTGGCCGTTATACCTGAGCATCTGAAGATGACCCGTTGGCTGAAGCATCGATGTGTACATTGAACTTGTAGTCAGCATCGACCATGGCAAAGAGGAGATGCTGAGAGAAGCCCTTGTAGTGTGATAAGTGGACACTGGGCGACGGTTTAGCATGGCTGGAGCTTGCAGGCACGGCTTCCCATCTATGGCCCAACCGTGTGGGGGAAGTTCCACTTCTGATACCACTGCTCTGCAACTTTCTTCCAGCCTTCTTCAGTGGTGGGCACTGAGGAAGCTCCCTCCACATATTCTTTGATGATGGCCTGCACCACTTCTCTGACCAACAAATGCTGATGGTGTTGTCTGGCACCCTCCAGGCATTACTGCATGCTCCGTACGGTAGTCCTGAGGCCAGGTGGCGCAGAGTCATGCCACCGTTCAGCCCAGGGTCCAGGCTGGGGCGGAAAGTTGCGTGTTTGCTTGGTCAACCTGGGTCGTCGCCACCTCCACAACTTCGTCAAACTATTGGCTGGAGCATCCTCACTGAATTCGTGGGAATGCAAGAGTGTCTTCGTGTCCTCACAGCTCCACATCAGCCTTGTTATTAGTCCGTATTCAGCTCTTCTCGTGATCCATCTTCGGACCCAGACACTTTCTTGGAGCCTCCGTTTCTTCCCGTAGAACAGGTGAAAGAGCCTGTAGATGCTCGCACTGTTGTAGAAAATGGTGGCTACCAACCAAAGGAATGTGTGCACGATCCATGGTGGAGATGACTGGATAGCTGTGAAGAGCAAGAGCAAGATGGAAAGCTGAAGAGTCTGCACCACAGGGCTGCTGGACTGAAAGTGAGATCCAGGTGATTTCTCCCCCTTTTTATAGGAAATATAGTTTGACATCCTTGAGCTATAGTGTCTCTGTTTCAGTGTTCTTTACCACATGTGTAGATCTTGTTCTGTTTTAGCCAAGCAGCTAGGGCTAGGAGTGCCTTCACACATCTTTATGTAGCGCTCCAACTGAGACATTTTCCAGTACTGTGCAAATACAATCCTTGCTGCTGTCAGAACATGTAATATTAAGTCTAGATTCCCTTTATCATACTTTTCCGGTATTGTGCCTAACAAAAATATTTCTGGCTTATAACCTATGTGCTGTTTTAACATTTTTCTAACCATGTATGTATTTTTGTCCAATATTTCTTTGATTTTGCACATGTCCACCACATGTGATAATATGTACCCAGTATCTGTATGATGGTATGGGCAAATTTTTTTGGATACACTATAGAATTAGACAAATGGCAAAAACTTTGGGAAAGAAGTTGTAAGTTGATAATGGCAACTACGTATGAGGAAAACGTACATAGTGTTTTATTGGTGGCATTTACCACTGGCCAGATTAGCAAAGATGTTTAAAAACATGTCCACCGGATTTTGGAAAATCAGGGATGTTATATGGAGGAAGCATAACCCCAGGGCAGGGAAAGAGTCATCTTCAGTCAGGGGCTTGAAAGTGACAGATGTTGCTAGAAATTTTTTTTAAAAAGCACCTGCACAGGAAGGCATTCAATATTTAAGTATTTTGGAGGAACTTTACAATCTTTGCTGTTTGGAAACAACGCATAATTGCTGTTATTGACTGGACCTGCGAAGTCACTACCATAGTTAACCATTCTTATCCACAATTTGCAGCACTCTCTGAGCAGATTACAATGTTTAGCATATTGCCCCGAATAATTTAGCCAATCTTTTTGGGTGGATGTAATTACACTCTCAGCTGTTTCCAAGAAAAGATTGGACAACAAAACTCCTCCTTCTGGTTTAAGTCATTGCTCAACAATATGCTTTGAATTTTTTTACTTATGTTCGACAGCTTCTTCTTAATCTGTCATTGGAATCCTCCTCAGTTTGACATTTGGTTTTTCTTCTCTGCTCTAGATAATTTAAAGAACCACAGATATTCAAACATGGGAAACACTTTCATTGCCCACCATGGTCAGATTGTCACTGCTGTTGCTGCTGCTGTGGCTTCTGCTGTTCTTGTATTTTGTATTGATAAGTCATATAAACTTTAATTTTGCAAGCTAGACAATGCTTTCATTTCTAGTGAGGGGTTGTTTTTGTTGTTATTTTGCAAATTTAGCCAATGAAAGCCTGCACATTTCTTCTCTAGAAGTGCAGATCTATACCTTTTCTTCATTACATGTAGTCTTTGAATTATGACCAGTTGCTTAGCAATGAATTGAAGTTATGACCGACCTTCCAAGGGCTAAGTACAACTCAGATTTGAAGTTATGATGACTGCTCCCCCAAAGTCTCATGATTGCATTTTGGGGACTTGGCAGTTGGCCTGTATTTGCATCTGTTTGCAGTGCCCTGCAGCCACATGACTACAATTTACAAGTTTTTTGCTGGAAACTAATGCTCACTTTGTTTCTGGTAAAAAAAAAAAAAAACTCATTGAGGAAAATGGCTTTGCTTTACGACACCATGTTTGCTTTATGACCATCACATTCACCAAACAACTGTTGCAAAAAAAAAGGTTGTAAACTCAGGTTGACCATGTGACGCCTCAGCTTATGATCGTCATGACTTACATCAGAAATTCCAGGCTTCATTACGGTCATATATTGAGGACTAGCTGCATTCCCTGCTCCAATTTGTGACTGGTTAACTGAGGAGTGTTTATTAGATCTTGATCTCTTTTTTCCCCCCTTAGTATCACTGATAAATAAGCCAACTTTAAACCCTGATGACTGTAAGCTGCTATTGGCAGTCTCTGAACATGGGAGACGCCCATGCCTGACTGACTGGATTGGGTACCAGATGAAATGTTTCTACTTCTCAGATAAAGAAGAAACCTGGTCTGCTAGTCAAGACTTTTGCTCTTTGTACAATGCCTCGCTGGCCATTATTGAAAAGTGGTAAGAGGTGAAAATATCCTGTTGCATTATTAAGAGAGTCAGGATGGTTCTGCTTTCATGTAGGGTCCACACATATCAATTCTACTTGCAGGGAATTCATCATCTTCTTTTAATGACCCCATAATCCCTCGCGGAGTGGAGTCAGGCAACTGAATGGAGCTGAGTGTTTACTGGCCAGATGCCCTTCCTGTTGCCAATGCGGAGTTATATTCAGTAGATATATTTTCATTGTGCCCAGAGAGAGAAATAGCTGCCTCTACCTAGGATCAAACTTACAGCCTCCTGATTGTGAGGCGAGAGCTCCACCTCTAGGCTACCTCACCAATTCTACTTGAGGGGAAACAATTTTATAAAATATGTCAGTTTTCATTAAGGAAAGACCATCTATCTATTGCTCCCTAATTTATCATCAGTGTCTTTAGCCTATGTCTACTACTTGTTTCATGGTTGTCCAGTTTAGTAACCATTCAAAGTCATGATGGTACTGAAAAAGCAACTTTATGAGTGGTTCTCACATTGACTTGTGCAATGTCTGCATGGTCATATGGTTGAGATTCAGATGCTTCGGAATCAGCGGGAGTTTATGATGGTTCCTCATCCCACAATCATGTGATCGCCATTTTTGCATTACACAGTAGACTTCCGACAAGCTGCATGAACGGAGAAGCTGGGAGTAAAATTGCCAAGTTATGGATGTTGCACTAAATGACCACAGGTGATTCTCTCAAAAGCCAAGGCAAAAGTGAGGTTATCAGTCCGTCACAATCATGCAATCTCTTGCTTTACAAGTGTGTTGCTTAGCAACAAAATTGCCAGCCCCAGTTGTGGTCAATAAGCAAGGGCTATCTGTATTTCTATAGGCTATTTTGAAGTCTTCTATTTCCTTTATTTACCTCTAGACTGACTTTTGTTTTAATATATTTCAAATATCTTCTAACTCTAATATCTTCCAAATCTTACCTGTCTGATTTTTATTCTTTGCCATCTAATCAAGCTTTAGCTTTGCTTTAACTCTGTCCTGGTTCCAGCATTGCCCGCTGCTATCTACTTCTCCCTAACCCAGCTGGATTTGAGCATCATCACAGTGGAGCTACTCTGGTGTTGCTTGACATCCCCACCAGTGGCTGGTCTTGTAAGGTCTTGAAGCTCTTGCTTCACCTGGCTCTTCTGTGGTGATCATGTGGTCCAGCTTTGCTTCTCTTGACCACTCAATGCATCTGGCCATTCTAGATTGACTTCTTCTTTAGTCTCCCCTGTATTGTGTTCTGACCCAGCCTTCACGACCCCCACTCAACAGCCTACTCATGAGCAGGAACCCCTTTTTATTTAGAAAGACAGAAATTACAGAGCATTTACTGACCAAGCTCCAGGTCGACATCCTTAGATGATTCACAAGCCGTAGCAATCTCTGAGTTCCCTGCAGGGAGCTCCAATTAGCACTTTAATCCCAACACAAGGAGTCCTGACCGACCTGCTTAGTGGCAAAGAAATCCTGGCAAGGAATCCACCAGAGGGAACTCTTCTGGAGCATTAATAGATGTCTCTGACAACCACGCCTCCAACACCCCTCCTCTTTATATCCCAGCCAGGGAGGGGCTTGTTAACGTCTCCTTCTTTTCCTGAATAGTTGGCCTCAGTCCTGCATTGTTCTCCTCTCCACACTTCTCTGCACATACGCACATCTGGGACAGGGCCCAGCTGTTCTCCCCCTCGCTGAGCTCAGGCCCCAAAAACAGCTGTCTCTCCACCTGAGCATGAGTAGATGGGCCCTACTTTGCATCTGGCTCTGAGATCTCTTACTCCTCAGGGCCTTCCACCAGTCCAGGCACCCCCTCCATCTCCTCTGACTCCTCTGACTTGACTGCCATTGTGATGACCCGTAGTCTCTCAAAATAACCCAAATCCCAAAACATACATTAAAGTCCAGTAATGCCTTCAACTTAAACTTCACTGTTTTATTAGGCACATTTTAAAGTTACAAAAGTAAATAATGAGACAAAAGGAAACCAAAACAAACCGTATTGATGAAGCAATATATTCATTCCAAAGCAAGCCAAAATAATTAATCATACATTCCAGGAAGATACGGGGAGAGTCCATGGAAAGAATCGATAAACCTCTTTCAAAGGAAACAATAAACTTTGATTCCAGCAATTCTGACTCCATAGTTACAAACGTATATACATAGATCCCAGATGCAAGCCACGAGGAGGATCATGGTAATCTCCTCCTGAGTAGACCTCACTTTTCCCTGATCCTCTCCTCCCTGCGTGACCTAGGGTAGATAGGGGATGGGCCTGGATCCTCCTCTGATTGCTCAGCCGGCCTCTGCCCTTCCCTAGCCTCCTCCACCATCTCTGGAGCCACACTCCCACTCCCTCTTGGCTGTTCCTCCTCTTCCTCAGAGTCAGTCTCCACCAGGGGCATGACAGCCATCTCCACTGGCAGTCAACAACCCACAACAAACTAAGCTTTCTTGCACTGGTTGGTGTGGTGGAAGAGCCACAATTCCTAGATCTCTTAAGTACAAACCAGCCTCTTTCTAATGCTTTCAGCCTTGTACTTCTTCCTGTTCTACCTTTCTCCTGCTTTTTCTTTCACAGAGATCTCTGCTGGTGCAGCTGGCTTCTGCTATGGGATGTCGTCTTTGCATGACCCAAGAAGGGGTACAATCAATTCAGCCTTCTGGATATTTCCTAGGGCTCTTCTAAGCAGTGGCGGTATTCGAATGGTTTGGCCCAGTTTGGCCGAATTGGTAGTTCCAAGGATCACTTGTGAGTGAAGGATCATTCGGTTCACTCTGACGATCAGCTGCTGGGCCCTCCCACCTGCCCTGGCTCTATACTGACCTTTATTTCCTGCTTTTGAACCTCAGCTGCTTTGCACAGTACAGTGGATTGCCACACATCAGCTGTTAGAGGCAGGGAGAGTGCAGGATTACAGGAATAGAATAGAATAGAACAGAACAGAACAGAACAGAACAGAATAGAATAGAATAGAATAGAATAGAATAGAATTCTTTATTGGCCAAATGTGATTGGACACACAAGGAATTTGTCTTGGTGCAAATGCTCTCAGTATACATAAAAGAAAAGATACATTCGTCAAGAGTCAAGAATCATCAGGTACAACACTTAGTGATAGTCATAGAGTACAATAAGCAACCAAATCATACTAGGAAACAGTCAATATAAATCTTAAGGATACAAGTGACAAAGTTACAGTCATACAGTCACAAGTGGGAGGGGATGGGTGATTAGGTGTGATGAGAAGATTAAGAGTAATATTAGTGCAGACTTTGTAACAGTTGAACAGTGTTGAGGGAATTATTTGTTTAGCAGAGTGATCTATAGTGTCGTTTTGAGGGTAGGAATTGAAACAGTTCGTGTCCGGGATGTGAGGGGTCTGTAAATATTTTCACAGTCCTCTTTTTGACTCATGCAGTATACAGGTCCTCGATGGAAGGCAGGTTGGTAGTAATTATTTTTTCTGCAGACCTAATTGCTCTCTGAAGTCTGTTGTGTCTGCCCTGTTGGGTTGCAGAACCAAACCAGACAGTAATAGAGGTGCAGATGACAGACTCAATAATTCCTCTGTCGAACTGGATCAGAAACTCCTTGGGCAGTTTGAGTTTTCTGAGTTGGTGCAGAAAGAACATTCTTTGTTGTGCTTTTTTGATGACATGTTTGATATTAGGTGTCCATTTTAGGTCATGTGAAGTGTGTGTTTGGTGTATCCATGTGTGAAGTGCGCAAATCACACCCACCAAGCCACACTAACAGAACCAGTGGTAAAAAAATTTGAAACCCTCCAATGCTTCTAAGGGTCTTCGTCATTGCATACCAATAGTAGGGAAATAAACTACTTCCTCTTTCTTTCTTCTTCTTGTGCTTTGGCAGCCTCTCTTGAGACACAACTTATCACTGCTAGGCTTTTTGCTACTCTGCAATCTGCTGACAACTTTCTCTTCATGACCTTATTTGACCTTATCTACTTGGTCTCCCCTCCCAGTTGTGCTGCCACACAACTTCTCTGGACTCCTGACCTCTTCCCCTCTTTTGCTCAGGAGGAATTCTTCAGCAGCCCTGCATAGTACAAACACACACACACAAACACACAGACATTGGTGATTCATCTCTCCCACAAGGTCTCTGGGCTTAGCTCTGTCTCTCCTTTCAGCCATATTTTTCCAAATTTGCTCTTCCCAGCTTCCTTTTTTTTTTTTAGCTCTTTGTGAAGAACAACAACAACTTTCAAGACGAACTTTAGTAAACCTGCCAGCCTTTCCTTCTTGAAATAGCCACATCTGTTTTAAAGGGACCATCTCCCTTTTCTCCTGAGTGGGACCCTTTTAATCCTTCAGGGAAAAGAAGTAGGAGGAAACAGCAGGATTGTTTTTACCTCCAAAAACCTCTAATAAAATGTTATAATGTAAGTGTCAGGGTTCCGACTGATGCCCAAATAAAATTAAGAGTCTGAAGCCATTTAGCAAGAAAAATCTTGCCTTTGACCCTGTTTCGCCCTCCCCCCCAGATGTGTCACCAGTCACATTCCCCAATGAAGCAATTTTGCGGGTCATAGAAGTCACTCCTTCCAGCCATTGCAGGTCTTCATGGAGACGGACTTAGCTTCGGCCAGCTAGGCTATATCTTGTTTTGACTGAGGTGTGAATTCCTTGATGCAACTGTGAGGCGCAATTCCCATCCCCCTGCCTTATGGTAACTTGGGAGCAGTTCAAGAAAGCTTCGCGGGTTGACAATAAGAACATTTATATTATGGCTGGGTTAGTGCTCTGATAGTCTGATTGATTCTAAAAAGGAGTTTGAAGCACACAGGTGTGAACACGGCAGCTTTCTGCAGCTATTTGAAACGGTTGTTTTTTTTTCTGAGTTTCTGGGGCAGGTGCTGGCTTAAGGATCTGAAGACATGCTGAATTTATGTTCTGATGCTCTTTGGAAAAATACACTCTACAGCTGTGCAAAGCCTTAATTTATAGCCTTGAAAAATATGAAATCTTATCTATTTCTTTCTGATCATATGCAGAAAAGACATAAAATAATAAAGAACATGTCCTTAATTTATTAGTGTGAAGTAGAGGGTCGAAGTATTTTGAATAGAGAGCAGTGAGTTCCAAACTCAAGTCCACCCTGAGCTCGTGATTTGGAGCAAATCTCCCATCTCTTTTGTTGTGGAGGAGGCAGTTTCTGTATGCTTGTATGATCTCCTACGACTATGTAATACTCTGTTTCCCCAAAAAATAAGATCTATCCAACAAATAAGGCCTAGTATGTTTGTATGTGTGCCCCTAATATAAACCCTACCCCCCAAAATAAGCGCTACTTAAAAGCCTGTACAGCTGGCCACCCATCTGGCCCATTCCGTCTGGTTGCTCACAATGCCATGGCCATGAGATGAGACAGGAGGCTGGTGGAGCTGCCCCACACACCTGCACTGGCTTACCTCAGGGCTACTGCAGCCATGCCATCCACGCCCCAACAACTGCCTTGCAGCAGCAGCAGCAGCAACCATGTGCAGCAGGAACCCACATGGCCACCAGCCCACTACTTCTGCTTGCTTACGGCCACAATAGATCAGGAAGAAAGCAGTGTGCTGGTGCAATGACCACGAGGCATGTGTCGGGGCATGGATGACCTGGCTGCGGGGGACCTGGGGTAAGCTGGTGAGGAGCATGTGGGACAGCTCCACCTCCCCACCTTGCCTTGTGGCCATGACACCAGTGTGTCACTCAGCCTCCTGCAGAAGTAGGCCTCCCGTACATGGAAAAAAATAAGACACCACCCAAAAACAAGTCCTACTGTTTATTTTGAGGCCCAAAAGAAAATAAGACTTGGTCTTATTTTGTGGGAAACACAGGTATATAATATATAATCAAATAATATTATGGAATTATCAGCCAAGTCCAAATATATGTGATTGAGGAAATAGATAATGGTTAAAACAAATGTATATTCAGGGTCCATAATCATTTCAGAGTGATTTAATGTTTATCATTTATACTCTCCAAAGGATTTTGTGTAGCATTACAAAGGCAGCATTTCCCACTGGATTGGCCTCCAACGAGACCCAAAGCAGCCCTGGAAATGGGTCAATGGAAATGCTTCAACGTGAGTCATCTTATACCTTCACTTGAGGAGTGCTGAGATGGGCGGCATATAAATTTAATAAATTAATGAAATAACCTCTACACCAGCCAAATGCTGAGAAGAAGTGGTGTGAGGTTTATTCATCATCCAGTGCCATCCTGTTTCTTGCATCGAGCACAAATGCACGGCATATTTTTGTAAATGTTAATGTTGTATCCAAAACAGAGGTGGTATTCAGTAGGTTCTGACCAGTTCTGGAAACTGGTAGTGGAAATTTTGAGTAGTTCGGAGAACCGACAGATACCACCTCTGACTGGTCCTGCCCCATCTATTCTCTGCCTCCTGAGTTCCCAGCTGATCGGCTGGCTCTTCTTTGGTTGCCCTGCATGGGAGAATGGAGCTGGAAAGCAGGTTAGTGGGGTGGGAAGGGAATGGGATTTTGCAGTAATCTTCCCCTTGAGTGGGGTGGGAATGGAGTATACCCTATTACAGTATAGCCTTCCCCTGCCAAGCCCACCAAGCCATGCCCACTTAACCAGTAGTAAAAAAATTTGAATCCCACCACAGGTCTAAAACTAAGGAATTTGGAGAATGGAGGCAAGCCAATGTGGTGTAGTGATTAAGTTGTTGGACTTGAGAAACTGAGGTTAGGTCCCCCTCTCAGCCACAAAAGAAATCTGGGAATTATGGACCGGTCCTTTTTTCTCAGTCCCAGAGCCAGTGTGATGACCTGTAGTCTCTCAAAATAACCCAAATCCCAAAACATATATTAAAGTCCGGTAAAGCCTTCAACTTAACTTCACTGTTTTATTAGGCACAGTTTAAAGTCACAAAAGTAAATAATGAGGCAAGCAGAAAACCAAAACAAACCGCATTGATGAGAGTTCCGAAGTAAGCCAAGATAACTAATTATAAACTCCAGGAAAATAACCGAGAAAAGTCCATGGAAAGAAGGCCAGCAAAGATAAACCTCTTTCAAGGTAAACACAAATTGACTTCAGCAATTCTAACTCTGCAATTGCAAACTTATATACATAGCTCCCACCTGCAAGTCATGAGGAGGATCATGGTAATCTCCTCTTGAGTAAATCTCGCTTTACCCTGATCCTCTTCTCCTTGCGTGACCTAGGATAGGGGATGGGCCTTGATCCTCTTCTGACTGCTCAGCCGGCCTCTGCCCTTCCCCAGCCTCCTCCACCACCTCTGGAGCCACACTCCCACTCCCTGTTGGCTGTTCCTCCTCTTCCTCAGAGTCAGACTCCACCAGGGGAATGACAGCCAGTGTGATCTCGTGGTGAAGGTTTCACACTAAGACAGTGGAGATCCAGGTTAATGTCCCCTCTGAACCATGGAAGTTCCCTTGGTGACTTAGAGCAGATTCTCCCTCAGCCTTGATTGTCTCATGTATTGGAGGGGCAGTAGTAGGATTTAAAAAAATGGCTTGGTGGGTGTGGCAGGGGAAAGATACTGCAAAATCACCATTCCCTCCCCACCCCACTAACTTGCTTTCAAGCTCTGTTCTCCTATGCAGGGCAATCAAAGAAGACCCAGCTGATCAGCTGGGACTTGGGAGGCAGAGAATAGATGGGGGTGGGGCCAGTCAGAGGTGGGATTTGCCGGTTCTCCGAACTACTCAAAATTTCTGCTACTGGTTCTCCAGAACCAATCAGAACCTGATGAATATCACATTTGTAGAGGGGTACCTGTGAATTTGTGCAGCAATTAAGACAGCAGGTTAGAAACTGGGAGACTGTGATCCCAAAGGTGCTTTTCAAAAGGCAACTGGACTTCTTGGTTCTTTTCCCCTTGTAAACATTTCACTGTTCATCCAAAGAAGCTTCTTCTGTTTTGGGTCCAAGAAGTCCTTGACTTTTGAAGAGCATGCCTGGATGATTGCGAATCTCCATAGACAGGAGACCGTGTAGTCTTCCCTTGGGTATAAAGCCAGCTGGTCCCTTGGGCCAGCCACTTTCTCTCATTCTTATGAAGGAAGCAATGGCAAACCACTTCTGAAAAACTTTGCCAAGAGTTGTCCAGGCAATCTTTGAGAATCAGACACAACTGAATATAAGGAAAAACAAATGATCTGTTCTTAACCAAAAAGTTGAGATATAAGTCTGACAGATAAACACATAAAGAAGAAGAATGCCACAATATGGTTGCTTTCTCAATTAACTTGGAGTCCTAAGTCAAAATCTGTGCTGAGGAAAAGAATAGACATACCAACAGTAATCACACCTTATTGAAATTAGCCACATATAGCAAATTCATGGCCTCCAGATGGATTCCAGTCCCCATCTCTCAGCTGTTTCGCCAAATTCCAGACAGGAAGGGAAACAAAGGTCTCAAGGTAATGATCAAATGAGTCTTTATTCGTCCATACAATGTTCCAGATTCAGGAAGCAAGTAACCAAAAGGAATTAAAGTCAGCTCCGGCGTGCCTCACAGCCAGAGCTGTATTTTTACACCAGTTAACAACTTAATGAGTTTATCCACCATCCGGTGAGTGCTACTGCGTCACATCCGACCACCATGTAATACCCTATACACATGCTTTTATCCATTAATTATCCACCTCTATTTACCATATTTGTACAAATATCATATTCCATCATTATATTTACGCCTATGAAGTGACCCTCCACCCCTCCCGAGATCATGAGTTCAACAGGCAACATTTTAATCACTTTGTTTACAACCACCCACAGGCTGTAATAGCTCAGCGTGTAACATTAGCAAGGCTCATCGAATCCCAGGTTGGGTGATTAACAGCACTTCCCCCCTCGATAGCATAGTCTGATATGGCACAACTCGTGGTGTCATGGCTCCAGCATGCCCTGGAGACATGACACCATCAGCTCTGAGCACAGAGGATGAGTGAGTTGTAATTCAAAATTTCTAGGAAACACCACACTGGCTACTACCAAACTAGCCCATTCTATATGAACCCCCTGCTATCTTCTTATCTGCCACTAAGTTTTGCTTCTCTCTATAAGTAAGCTGAGATTTGCTCATCCCTGACTCGGTAAAAAAAACTATATTGGCATGAAATTTGAGACCTTGATTGCTATCGTTCCAATCCATGGCACTTGTCTGACTTTCCTCCAAGGCCGTGAGTGGTGAAGAAGATCTTACACGTCTTGTGAGTGCTCATGGAGATTGCTGGACTAAAGTAGCAAATTAAGTCACCTAAGGGTAACTTAAGCCTCTCTTACTTATATGTGGGGGTGAGAGGAAGGCAAGGCTATGGGGACATGGCAGAAAAGAGGTTTTGCTAAGGCAAGTTGACGGCGTGGTTGGATGCCAGTGGGGGACAAAGCTTTTCACCCTTGTTGCGCTTGTGTTGCAGGTGGGAGGTCCTCGGTGATGGAGGGAACTATGCCTTCCTGAATGACGAAGGCAGAGCAAGCTGTTCCAGGTGCCGCACCCTTCATCATTGGATATGCAGCAAACCTGATGAATTCACATGTCCAAAGATAGTTTGAAGATACATGACTTCCAATCCACCCAACTGGCATTATCTCCTAATGTTGGATAAAGTAATGCATGGGCACAGGAACCCTGCAGCCCAGCCCAGCTTTGCTTCCCCAAAGAGGCATCCAGCCACACTTACCTCCTCCTCAAGACTGCTGCTGCTGCTGCACTCTCTCTCCTTGGCCAGGTTGCTCATGGTGGGTGCAAGAGGGCAAAGTATGTGGGTCAGGGGGAGGCCCATTCCCTTTCCGTGTGAAGAGACTTGGCTTTGTAAGCAAAGCATCCTCAGCGATAGGATGGGAAAGCACCAGGTGATGGTGAGAGGGCAGCAGGACTGCTGGTGGCCCAATGCTAAAGCAGGATCTCCCTCAGATCCTCCCTCCCTCCCTCTCCTTCCAATCTTCTTCCTTCCTTCCCTCCCTCCTCCCCTCCCTTCCTCCCTGCCTCTCTCTTTCTCATTCCCATCTCCTCCTGCCTTCCTTCTTCCCTCCTTGCCACCTTCTCATTCCCAACTTCTTCCTCCCTCCCTCCCTCCCTTCCTGCCCACTTCTCATTCCCATCATTTTCCTTCATCCCTCCATCCCTGCCTCCCTCCTCATTCCCATTTCCTTCTTTCCTTCTTTCTTTCTGTCTTTTTCTTTCTTTCCTTCCTTCCTTCCTGCCCACTTCTCATTCCCATCATTTTTCTTCATCCCTCCTTCCCTGCCTCCCTCCTTCTCATTCCCATTTCCTTCTTTCCTTCCTTCCTGGAATAGACAAGGGAAGTGGGAGAGAGCAGCAAGGCTGCTGGTGGCCATGTGCTAAGACAGAATTTCCCTCAGACCCTCCCACCACTTCCAATCTCCTTCCTTCCTTCTTCCCTCCCTCTCTCCCTCCCTCCCTCCATGTCCAGAAAAGGACAAAGGGAAGGGGAGAGAGTGGCAGGAATGCTGGAGGCTGGGAAGACGGGAGGAGGGAAGGGTGATAGAGTGGCAGTGATGCCAGTGGCCATGGCTTTCTCACATGGGGGCAGGGCGGGAGGTGGGGCTATCCCGGGGAAAGGGAACCACTTGCAGGCTGCAGGACCACCAGGCAAGGCCAGGCCAGCAAATGGAGCATGGCAGCACTGGAGGCGCTGGTAGTGGGCGCAGCACTGCTGCTGAGGCTCTATGCACTGCTCCATTACTGTCCCTCCTCCTGCACGCATCCTGGGGGAGCACCCAGCTGGGCTGGGGCCAAGGTGCTGGGGGCCGGTCCCTTATGGCCAGTCTCTGCGAGTCAGATGATCTAACCACATCATAGGCTGGATCTGCCCTCGCGGGCCTTGAGTTTCTTTCACATGACCATCCTAGCATTTCATATACTGGTGATATGGTTCTTGCTCTTGCTGGTCAGAGATCAAATCTTAGGATCTCCTTTTTTGAATGAATAAGGAGTTAGGATGGTGATGTGAAATACAGGGGGAAGAGAGTTCCCCCTCCCCCCCTTTGACTATGTTGAAAGAAACTCTCCTCAGGCCTGGGTTGGGATAGCTAGAAGATATTCAGATGTTTAACGAGTTGCTTATTTCCTCTGGATTTTCCTCTGTATGATATCGTCTTATATCTCTATCATGTTTACAGTTCTGCACTGTTTACTGTTCTAGACTGTTTACATCTCCACATAGTTTAGACCAGTGGTTCTCAACCTGTGGTCCCTGGACACCCTGGGGGACGGCAATTTTATCACAAGTTATCTGTGAAGGCTTGAAAAATAAATGTTATGAAAAAAGTAAAAAGTATTTAAATGGGATCCCTGCTGAATAAAAGTTTGAGGAACACTGGGTAACATCTCTATATTGATTTCAGCATTATATTTTACACCTCTGCCTCATAAGTTGCCTTGGTTGCCAGTTTTGCTTCTGGGTCCAATTTAAGCTGCAGGGTTTTAACCTTGAAAGCTCTTCATGGTGTTGGACTGGGTTAGCTGAGCCACTACCTCTCCCCAGTTACACCTGCCCATCACCTTAGCTCTGGCAGAGAAGGCATCCTGCTATGGATCCCTTAGTGCAGGGGTGTCAAACTCGATTCCATTGTGGACTGAATCAGGGTTTGTTTGCCCTTGGTGGAGGGTGGCCTGGTCATTGCAGCCAACTGGGTGGGCATGGCCAGAGTAAACCGGGGCTGGGATGGCAGGGACCAGTCCTTTGTCATCTCCGGCACAGCCCCATGGGACAATTCTGGGCCTATCGCAGGCCAGATTTGGCCCGGGAACCAAGTGATTGACATGTCTGCCTTTGCGAGTCCCAGGAGAGGGCCTTCTCTGCCATAACACTCACTTTATGGAATATTCCTCACACACACCCCATCCCCAGCCGTGAGATTAGCACCAACCCTGAATTTTCTGGAAATCCCTCAAGTCCTTGATATGACATCACACCAGAAGATCCCAGGGAATCAGTGAGATTGTGATGTTGACATCTACTTTCTCCTAGGCCTTAGGAGTTTAATTTTTTTCAAAAAATAATGATTTTTCTTAATGTTTACTCTTTTAGCCCCAATCATCGCCAAATATGATAGCCAGGAAGATAAATTTCATCTTTATTATTTTTGAAAGGATGCTATCCCCACACTCAAAATTCAGGTGGCCAATATATCGAGTCAAATATCAAATACTAAGCTGTGTACAACTACACAAAACATTTATTTATATATATTGTTTTATAGCCGTATTATGTTTTCCCTTCTCCAATAACCAATGTGTTAAATTATTTCCCTTTTTACTGTACTATTTTATTGTAAATGCTGGTCAAAGGCCATACTAATTATACTTGATTTCATGTGATTGACTATTTTATTATTGTATTGTGGGAAGCCCCGCCCCCCAAGCCCTCCTAGAAGAATGAGATATTTTGGGAAATATTAAAAAGGCAGATATTATATTTAGCTAAAGGAGAAATGGAGAAACATGCTCTTAAAGACAGAAATCAGCCCTAGACTTTCTAAATAGCCAAGAGCAGATGCCAAGCATTTAAGAAGTTAAAGAGCTTATTGAAAGAGGAAGACAAAGTATCTAGATAGTTCTATTCCATAAGGAAAGCAAACACTGCAGGCAGAAATCCATTCAAGACAGGATATTTCTTTCCAGCAAGTTTGACAGCTAACAAGGGCAGAATAGTAGGATTAGAAAGCAGCCCCTCCACCCCATGGATCCAACACAGGAAAAAGCCATTAAGCCAAAATAGGAATTGCCCAACACCCTTTCAGAATGCAAGCCCCTTCATTGCATCCCCCCCAGAACAGTTCAAAACTTCAGTCACAGAAACCTATAAAGACGCCATCTGCTCATTTAACCATTTGTTCAACTGCAGAAGAACCACAAACCCCTGGTGGTTTTTGTTCACGCAATAAATGGATCTTCTTTTCAATCAGCCTCCAGCTTCATTTGTTGTTCCAGTGCCTTTCTCCGCGGCTTGTAACCAGGATATTTCTTCCAACAGTATTGTATGGCAGCTCAGATTTACTTTTGGAAAGGTGGGCATATGTAGAGTTGTAATTGGCAGGAATGTTCCAATCTCGGATGGAACATGAGTCTGGTCCTTACCATCTGCGAAAGATTCAAAATCTCATATTGCTTGTATGCATTATATACTTGGACTTATTTAACCTTTTTAGATTCTCTTGCAGACTGCACCTCTTTACTTGGCATTTTCAAACTATTGAATCTTTAGCAAGGCCTTTGGTAAAGTATCACCAAGCTGCAGATCCAACCTGGAAAGGCCCTACAACCACTGATCCCCTGGGGGTCACGGTTATGCCGGTGTGGGAAGATCCTTTCTACCGACAAGCAGTATGGGTTCCAGCATGCTGTGTTCGTCCATATCATGGCATGGCATCAGGGCCTTCACAACCCGATTCTGGATTTCAATCTTCATCTGAACACGGAAGTCCGTCTTCCAAGGTCGACGCGCCCGCAACCCATCACTTGGGGCCAGGTTAAATCTACTATATATCAAGCTCAACAACAATTGCAGCAGGCCTCATTACCTCAAGACTCCTGAAAATCTTATTTTTGCTGTTTTTGCTATTATTACTGCTATCTCTGTTTCATTTTACTTTGTAGTTTCTTGTTTATGGTTAATGGTGTTTCTGCCCAAAATGACACTTCTGTGGTTCGTCTTAACCCTAATTTGTGAGTTCGTCATGCCCAATTCATGTTTATGACCCATGGCACAAATATTACTTTATACTATGAGACCCCAATGGCATTTGGTCAAATTTCTTTTACCCCTAACCTGATCATGTCTTCTACATTTATTGTCTCACAACTACAAATCTATTTCACAGTCCTGGCTAATTTTCTACCCCCCTCTTAATCCTCTTCAATTGCGATACATTCATAATTCTTTGAATCCTCCATTTAAAATAAAAAACGTGGATATGTAGAGTTGTAATTGCAGGAATGTTCCAGTCTCGAATGGCAAACCTTTAGATAAAGAATGTTTCCAAGCAATACAACTCAGGCAAACAAAGTCACTAATCTAAAGGAGGATTAGAAGGGAAGTAAACACATGTTAGATTTTAACTAGAGATAATTAATTGTATGGATTACTGTACTAAACAGTAATGAAAGCTAGCAGCAACCAAAGTTCATCAATGATGGAGGATAATTAAAAATGTGTATAAATGCAAGACTATACTCCAATAAAGATCATCATGATCAAACAACTCGACTTCCTCGTCATTGCAACAGGCATATAGATAATATAAATAAATGAATAGGTAAATAAAAGTGTATATTGAAAATCATGGCAATCATTCTATTTTACATCCCTTGATTCTTGTAGTGTCAGAAAAAACTCACCTAAAGGGAGAAAAAACAAAGCATTTGGAGAACGAATCAACAAAGGATACATTATTAGAATATCATTGGGCCAGCTGACCTACGAATACACACTCTTGTTTGGGTACCCAGATATCTGAATGAGCAAAGGATGACATTAACATCCATGAACAAAATTACAGGAAAAACTAAAAACAAAATCCTTCTTAGTTTATGTGTGTATGTATATGTATGCATGTGTGTGTATATATATATATCTATTTCTTAAGTTTTCGCAGGTACTTACATGTATGGTAATTCAGCTTTGTTCGGGTATTTTCCCACGTCATTATAGTTGTGCTTTCTCAAGTTGGAGCAACATTTCGGCGAATCTTCATCTGCCATCATCAGGCTTCTGTATTGTGTTCATACTGACAATACAGAATACAATACAGAAGCCTGATGATGGCAGATGAGATATAATATATATATACTCTTTTAAGTTTTCGCAGGTACTTACATGTATGCTTTCAGCTTCCTTCAGGTATTATCCCACGTCATTGTAGTGCTTTTAAAGTTGTAGCAATGTTTCAGCAGAATCTCATCTGCCATCATCAGGCTTCTGTATTGAGTTCGTATGTGGGTCAGGCTATCACAGCCGTTAGTTTTTAAATTTGAGGCTATCCTACTGCTGTCACGGAATGTTTTTTTTTACATCCTGATTGGTTGGGAGTCTTGGTCTGTGTTTATTGGATTTGGAGTTTGTTGATTGGTGTTTCTGGTTTCTTCTGTCTGTTTTGTGGCTTTGATTGGCTGGCAACACTGTGTTCCGATATTGGAGGCTTTCAGTGGCAGCTTGGTTTGCGTGAAAGGACGGCTATTATCTATTAGGAAACTAGGTTTCATCTGGGTTGCCTGGTTGGGATGTGTTTTGAGCTGGAGGTATCAGAGGGAGTCTGTTTGTGCCCAGGTGTTTTTGTCTGGCTTGTGGTGTGGAGATCTTTCTAATTTGAGAGTGCAGGCTTCCAAATGATTGACAGTCTGGTGGAATCATCTCTTCTATCATGCTTTCAGGTCTTTTTTCAATTTCTATGGCTTCTCTGATGATTCTGTGGCTGGGGTTTTCTATAGTGGCTAGGGTTTTGGTGCCATTGAAGTTGATGTTGTGACCTGTGGTTTTCATGTGTTGGACTAGTGAGGAAGTGTGTCCAGCTTTTTTATTGCATTTTTGTGTTCATCCAGGCAGTACTTATTCTTCTATTGGTCTGTCATGTATTGGCCGGGCATGATGCACAGGGAACTTCGTATATGCTTTGGTTTTCCAGGTCAATTTTTGTCTTTGGGGTTTCTAAGGATGGCTGCTATTTTTTTGTCTGTTTTGAAGGCAGTCTTGATGTGATGCTGTGTCGTATCTTACTGATTTTGTCTGTAGTACCTCTTATGTAGGTCAGGACAGCTGTTCCATAGGTCTGTTGATCTTCTAATAGAGACTTAGAAGATCAGATAAACTCTGTGGCCAAAACACTAATCGCCAGACCAATGCCTGGCAGACAAGAACATAAAGACTGAAATATGCACCCTGACTCTCTAAATTATATATATATACATATATTTATATATATATATATATATATATATATATTATATATATATATTATATATATATATATATATATATATTTTACTCTCGGTATTACTGCTGTTATCTGGTATATACTCATTGTATTCTGTTAAGTTTTAGTCATTATTACAAGTTGTAGAACTTTCAGCATCTCATATCAGTTTGATTGAGGTCTCATTTCAATGATTATGATGATGCCATTAGAATTAAATAAAATACATAACTGACACTTTAAACAGATACAATGACGTGGAACACATAAAAGCAGATATATATAAAACCTGTTTCACAGGGATTTATATGTATGGTATTCAGCTTTGGGTATTTTCCCACGTCTTTATAGTTGTGCTTTTAAAGTTGTAGCGACGTTTCAGCAGATGAAATGATGAATGGCATAATGATGGCAGATGAGATTCTGCTGAAACGTCACTCACACTTTAAAAGCACAACTATAAAGATGTGGGAAAATACCTGAACAAAGCTGAATTACATACATACGTACATACATACATACATACATACATACATACATAACATACAAACGACCTTTATCTCAAAAGACCCCAAAAGTGTAGAAATGGTAATTTAGGAAAACCCTCCTAATACTACCACCTCTTACAATACTAGATAACACAGTATCAACAGTAGAGACCTTCAAGTTTCTAAGTACTGTCATATCTGTGGCATCTAATATCAAATGTCACCTAATATCAAAAAAACACAACAAATAATGTTTTTTCTGCGCCAACTCAGAAAACTCAAACTGCCCAAGGAGCTGCGGTAATGTTCTACAGAGGAATTTATTGAGTCTATCATCTGCACCTATATACACTGTCTGGTTTGATTCTGCAACCCAACAGGACAGACACAGACTTCAGAGGATAATTACAACTGCAGAAAACTAATGCTACCAACCTGCCTTCCATTTAGGACCTGTATATTGCACAAGTCAAAAGAGAGGGCTGTGAAAATTCTTGCAGATCTCTCACATCCTGGACATAAATTGTTCAACTTCTACCCTCAAAATGATGCTATAGAGCACTGCACACCAGAATAACTAGACATAAGGACAGTTTTTTCCCGAATGCCATCACTCTGATAAACAACTAACTTCCACAATACTGTCAAATTACTTAGTAAGACTATATTACTATTATTCTTCTCATCCTTCCTATTACCTATTTCTTCCACTGATGACGATAACCATATTGCTTGTATCTTTAAATTTATATTGTTTTATTTGTTTTCCTAGTATGTTTTTGGTTGTGTATTAGTAACCTATGTATGCTTTGAATGCTTATAGTATCCTATGACTTCCACTAAGTGTTATATCTTATGATTCTTGATGAATGTATTTTATTTTTTCTTATGTACACTGAGAGCATATGCACCAAAGAAATTCCTTGTATGTCCAATCATACTTGACTAATAAAGAATTCTATAAAGAATTTTATAGAGAATTCTATTTTAAATGAATTACTTTTTCCAGCATCAGAAAGCCTGGTTTTTTTTTTTCAATCATCATGTTTTTCCAACAAGTCTTTACTTTCAAGAATATTGCTAGGAATAAGATAGAATTATTATATTGTCCCTCAGTATGTGTAATGTTGGATTTGCACATATCAAAGATTAGAAAGGGGAAAAAAAAGAACAGAAGACTCAGATATGCCAATAGCATAATGGGTCTATGCCGCCCCTGCTGGCCACATCAAATTTTTAAAGCATCCAGAAAAATAGATGTATACATTTCCATTGTCCTAATCAAACAAGCAGGTCACCCCCAAGATTACATTCAATTTTGCATTTTTAACTTTAAAACTTTGAAATACATCATATTTCACTTAATCCTCCATGGAAAGATTGAAGGAAAATGAGGTCCAGGCAGAAGAAGAACTTCATGGCTTCAAAATCTTAGGGACAGGTTTGGACAAAACTCAACAGCATTTTTAATGCAGTTGTTGATAAAAATAGGATTGCCAACATGATCGCCAACGTATGATGATGGATAGGCACAAGAAGAAGAATGATGTAATGTTTGTGGAATGTTTGCGGTTTCCTTCCAAGGCAACATGACTTTGTCACAGCTAAATAATCTACATATTCTGACTGCTAGACTACACAAGGATCTCCCAGCAAGAAGAAAAAGCATGAATACTATATATAAATGAACATATTTGGAACATATTTTTAGATTATTGTTAAGGAGTCTTTGTCAGGGTTCCAATGGATGCCCCAATTAATTCATAAGCCTCGAGCCAAGCTTCAAAAGAAATCCAATTATTTATTAAGAGCAACATGTCGGCACTTTTCCCAAGTGCAGTTGGCTCTGCCCTACGTAATTTACTGCCCACTATGACCCTGTTTCCCTGCTTCTCCCAGGGTGTGTCATAAATCACATTCTCCAACAGAGCACTTTCACGGGCTATAGAAAACACACCTCTCCAGCTAGCTCTGGTAACTTGGGACACAATCTGGAGAAAGGTATGCATGGACTGTGCTTCTGGTCATAGCAACTGAACTACTCCGTCAAATCTCCCCAGGGGTGGGATTCTACAGGTTTGCACCTGTTTGCTAGAACTGTTTGTTAACATTCTAAGCAGTTCGGAGAACCGGTTGTTAGAAGAAATTACTGGCGTAATCCTGTAAGGAAGACAGGAAGGAAACATTCTGGTGTTGCTTACAGAAACTGCCTTTCCATTAACTCTTATTACATTTTTGGCAGGACTAGATTTCCTGTCTCAGGAACTTCTCTGGAGTTTTTTTTTTCCTCTCCTTTGCTGGTACTTTGCTTGTGTGGAATGACCATTCAAAGTTCCTCTCCTTTGCTGGTACTTTGCTTGTGTGGAATGACCATTCAAAGTTATAATGGCACTGAAAAAAGTGACTTATGACCATTTTTCACACTTACAACTGTTGCAGCATCGCCACAGTCATGAGAGGCCAGGCAAGGAAATGCATGTCTCGATGTGAGTGATATTGAGTTGGCCACACCCAGCCAATAACATGACCACCAAGCCATGTCCACCCAGTCACATGACCATCAAGCCATGCCCACCACCTTAGCCATGCCCACAGAACCAGTTGTTAAAAATTTTGAATCCCACCCCTGCATACAACAAAAGCAAGCACCATCTTCCGTGCACATCATGACCATGAAAATAAACACAAACACACATCCTTCACACTCCACACATTGAACCAAAAACTCCCAACACCACACCAACATCTCACTATACAGTAGAATTCAACAGAGCTACTGCCCTGGGATAGAGGCTGTTTTTCAGCCTATTTGTCTTTGTTTTCATTATCTTGTACTGTCTGCATTATCCTGTACTGTCTTTCCATTATCCTGTATTGTTCATTATCCTGTACCATTCTCAAAGATCCATCTCATCCTGGGCATCCTTTTTTTGAACGATTACCATCTGTAATCGTTCAAAAAAAGGGTGCCCGGGATGAGATGGATCTTTGAGAATGTTTTGAACTTTTATTATATCCCAACATTTGGGTAGGCCCAGAGCATGGGGGGAGGCTCACCATTGGGTGGAGAGAAAGCCCTCTTCCTGGACCTTGCCAGTTGGATTTTGTTTAATGAGGCAGGGAACCAGGCATTCACAGTATCTCTGCTGCAGGGGACAGCTATAAAATAAATGGAATGGAATAAAGAAGCAAATGGGACCACAACAGGGAGGAATCCCAGTAAGTTTTAACAAGTCTTTTTCATCAAATGTACATTTGGCAGCCCTGTTCTCCTTCCTGGCACAGGGCTGCCATTCGGGTCGGGGGAGCTCATGCATGATCGCTACTTACTTGATGGAAAGCCATGGCATTGGAAGAGTGCCTAACAGCTGATTGACGCTGATGGACAGAAGAATGAAGAAAGCACATGCTGATGCTCAAGCCTTGATTAGCTGGTGTTTCCCTTCTTCAGAAATCTAGTCACTGGGTGTGGTGGAGGTTTTGTTTAACACTGGGGCAAGGGAGCCTGGAGTTTGCTTTTGGGGGATTTGGTTGTCTGGAGTGGGGAAGGTGGAGCGGTCGGCAGCCTTTATTAGTCTTAGGCAAGGTTCAACGAGTAGAGCTGGCTTTAACTGCACTTTTGTTTGTGCTGGTCAGTTAGTGCCATTCCCACGGAGAAGATGAAAGCACTAAGGAAAAACCAAAGTGTGCTGGTCTTCATTTGCGGCAAAGCAGAACCTGAAATGCACCAATTATCACATTAAACAAGAAGAAACCTTCTGTGCACCAATTCCACCCATGCTTTCTCCAATTTTGTAAACAACAAACTAAAAGACTCAAGGTCCATCCCACCCCTGAAA
>BHFT01026496.1:0-23611 GCA_004320025.1 Laticauda laticaudata
CACCCCTGAAATTTTGCTCGTCTGCTGTGTCCTTTATGCATACGTTTTGCGTCCGTCGGCCAGTGGGACTGGGCCTTTTGTAACAGATTGATTGTATAGAGTACTGTTGACTGTCCATCACAAAATAATTTAGGATCCAGTTTAAAACAAAGTTTATAATCCTTGTTTAATGGATTTTACTACTTCAGGCTATACAGTGCTGTAAAAATGTTTAAAATGTTCTCTCGCAATGTAATCAATAAAACTTCCTGTTGTAAAATTGGTTCAGTTCCAGAGACTCCTCCAGGTAGCTTTGCAATGCTGTGTTTGTAGAATTTCAAATAAGCAATTTATCATTATTTCTATACAGAGGATTCATTAACCACCTCATCCGTCAGCTTATTAGTACTGAAGTCAGCCAACCAATCTAAACAAAAGGTCACCTCTTAATGAACAGCATGGTTCCGCCAAAAAATACACCAAAACTTTAACAGAGATATGGAAATATTAGTGTAGTATATTTGGACTTTGGATCAGAGCAATATGGAAAATAATTTTTAGCAATGTGCAAACAGGCGAGAATTAAGCGAGGCTAATGAATGGGTCAAATCACTTATTGTGATGTAAGAACATACTTTAATAAGAAAATAAATTTCCAGCTTTTGGGGCACTGAAAAATGTGATTGGCAATGCTTCAAGAGTTCAAAAACACATTTACATCAGGGCAAAATATAGTCATTACTTTGAAAAATGTAATACCATGAATTCTGTGTTTTTCTTTTAAAGTCTTATTTCCACTCCAACACTTCAATAAATGCATTTATTCAGGTAGGTTCACCATCTGAAATGAAAATGCCAATTGATGTTTGTGTTGCACATACTCCATCAGTGAAGTGATTTCACATGGCACCAAGATTTAAAACCTTGGTCCTAATCTTATTTCAACTATTCTATAAATCTGAAGAAACCTGGAGTACAATTTTGCATTCTTACCAAGTGCTATCATTCTTTTATACATCACAGCCTAGTACATAATCCATATGAAATACAATATTTCAATTTCACACTTAATTCCAAGTATTCTGCTAAACTAGTTCAGAGATTTCTTCCCTGGCTTATTTTCACATGGCTGCTCTTCTTAATCGAAAGGGAATGCCAAGGCCAATTTCTTTATAGTAATTTACTAAGATTGCATCACAAATTTGATGCTCAATTAGAAATATATTCTCCCTGACTTCCAATAAATATAATAATAAAAAGTTTTCTCCTGGTCAATTTCACCTGGGTCCTGTTAAAATCGGAAATGACCCAAATTTTCTAATATCTCTTTCCCTTTTAAAATTAACTAGCTCCAAATTAGCATGGAGGAAATCTAATTACAAATTAGAATGCCTGTTCTTGAAGTTGTTATTTTGTCAAATAGACAATAAATCATAACTATCTAATGTACAGATATTTTATACATCTATCTATAAGGTTAAGGCAAATGCTCCCTTACAGTCTGATTCAATATAGTTCATGAATGTAGTGATTTATTGACCCCATCAGTGGTGGGATTCAAATTTTTTTAATATCGGTTCCGTGGATGTGGCTTGGTGGGTGTGGCAGGGGAAGAATAATGTAAAATCTCCAGTCAGAGGTGGGATTTTCTGGTAATCCGAACTACTCAGAATTTCTGCTACTGGTTCTCCAGAACTGCTCAGAACCTGCTGAATACTACCCCTGGACCTCATGCTATTCCTATAAAATAATATAATTTATTCAAAGAATCAGTATCTCTCTCTCATGGTGAAGACTAGAAACACATGAATACAGCATTCAAATGAACTGTTATTTATTAAATTCAGTCTGGGAAAGCTGAAAAACAAAAATGAGAAAATACAAATGGAAGTTTCAACTGGTACAAAGTATAACAGCATGAGTAGTCTTTCAGCTTTTTTATTTATTTATTATTATTATTTTGCAAAATAAATGATGGCATGGTATAACATGTTTATCTGCATTTGGATTTACCTGTTTTTAGCTACTAGTAAACACCAGGTAATGTTTTACTATGTCCTGATACATAAAACCATAGAACTCAAAGAGGGTGTATCTCACCCACCCACATGACTGTATTAGAATATCTGAGGAAAAACAGTATCAGAATTGATTAGTAACCTGCTGCATTTCACTTATTAATTCTTTGGATTTCAGATATTGTAAGAAGAGAATGGTAAGAGCAAAATCTGGTCTTATTTCTGCTTTATTTGAAGCATCAAACCTGTATGTTACTTCTGGCTGGTTTCTATTAGCAGGAGTAAGCTCAGATGGATTATTATTTTAAAAACTACCTGTCTTTGTTAGCAAACGAACATCTTACTGTATATAATACTATGAGTCAATTCAATATTGTCTTGAAATTAAACTGAGGTCAAAACCATATTTATCATGCATTTGTACAGTTTTGCTTGCTATTTGTTCTGTAAAGCAGGGACAATGTGGATATGAAATGTTGTTTTTTAAGTAAACGCTTTCCGAGTGACATTTCTACATTTCTCTAATCAATGTTGTGAATTCATTTCACCTCTTTGTATGTACATGTAATAGGCTCAGCTTGGTTACCAATACTACTTCTATCTTCTCAATTATTTGAGCAGCCTCATGGATACTGAACTTTTCCAAAGCTATCTTTATGCTAAATATAGATATATAAGTATTCTAAAAACATTGCTGGGAAATCTCATAATTGTGAACTAGATCACGACACTTAGAAATATCTGTATCATATTTTTCTCAATTAATGTTGGAGAAACCATTCACTCTTACACCTCAAATTATTACTTTGAATTTTCTTCCAAGACAGTATTGCACTTCTATAGCTCCATAAAAATTATTTTTTTTTAAAAAAAAGAATTTTATTAATTTTTAACAAACAAACATATACAAACAAAACACAAAACATAAGGAAACATAAAATATCTTTTTGGACGGCAGTTTGATCCCGAGTTACCATCTTTTTGTACAGACATAAATTCAAGTTCATGCTTACTTTTATATAACATTCCATTTCTTATTCACTATTTTACATTTTCTATATAGCTTCTCCCCTCTTTTCACTCTCTTAATTCTATTATATTTATTTCATCTCAATTTAAATCATTATACTTATATTCCTTTGTCTGTCCTGTTTCAGCTGTCTATTATCTTTTCTCATTAAACACAAAATTTCTTCTGTAATGACTGATTGAGTATAATGCCTTATCATACTTATCCTTCCCCTAGTTTTAAAGCTTAACATAACACATAATTTTCATTCAGATTCTGCGTAGTACATTCTAAAGATAGACTCAATATTTTAAAACAAGGAAAAAAAATTTTTTTTTTTAAAATATATAATATAATTAAAACAACAATCCATAGCAATTAAAATTATATCATTAAAATTATTATTCATTTAAGTCTTAACCATTTTACACAATCCTTTTCTAAATAAATATCATGCTTCTATGGAACATTTATAAATTTTGCTTAGTTACTTCCCCCTATTTCACTTATGTTTTAAAATATTATACAATGACAATATTCCCATTTTTCTTTAATTCAATCTCTTCATATTTGATTTCATTTATTTTATTTAAAAAAAGAAATTTCGCTAAATTACATTAAATATTTTGTCCCATTTTATAATCATATATTATTCCAATTTTGTAACATTATTTCAAATACAAATACAACAACACAATCTTATGTACCTTTGCAGAATCTCTTTTTCAATTGTATGTTTACCCATTATCTCTAAATAAATTCTGTTTCTTTACATCTTGTTTCAAACCTTTGTAGCTTCTCTTCCCTTCTTTCCTCCCTTGCTTCTCCACTCTACCCTTTTTACCCCTGTCTCTTAATCTCACACCCTCTTGTGTATTCTTCTTTTCTGTTGCTTTCTGATGTTGTGAACCACTTTTTCACCTTGTTTTCCCCTTTTTTGGTCTTCCCTCTTTCCTCCCTTGCTTCACCACTCTACCCTTTTTACCCCCTTGTCTCTTATCTTCCACCCTCTTGTGTATTCTTCTTTTCTGTTGCTTTCTGATGTTGTGTCCACTTTTCACCGTGTTTTCCCTTTTTTGGTTGTTTTTTTTAATCTTAAATTCTCCATTCTCTTTCTCTCCTTTCCCCTTCTTCCCCAAATAAAGTTGCTTGTTCATAGGATGGCTTCTTCTTCATCCCAATCTCTTGTTCTTGTAGTTTCTCATATGTAGAAATTGCCATTTCTAGGAAACGAAAAATAAGCCAAAAGAATCCTTCCCTTCTTGTTTCTCTTGTTCATATTTTTATAAATTCCATTTTCAGTTCATCCATAAGGAATGCCATTGTGAAAAAAAAAATTAAATGACCCAAATGATTTTAATCCTTCAAATAAAAATCAAAAGTCCCAAAAGTCACCAAACAATCCAAAAACACCACAGTCTATTTCATTTAACACCTTCTTCTTTTTTCACTTTTTTTTCCATTTTAATGCTTCAAAAAACTTCAAATTTCTTTGACCTTCAATCATCTGATAGAATTAGCAATTATAATCCAAAATAGAAAAATCCAATAGTAAAGAGGCCCAAAACCAAAGAAGAAGAAAAAGGATAAAAATAAAAAGCAAAAGTAAAAATATTACTTAGAGTTAAAATATACAAAAAGGCTGGCGAGTAAAGATTTCACAAGTATATATGGACTGCACACTGCACTTTATTTATTTATCCAAGGCTTTTATTATGACTCTCTTCTCCAGCAGCTTCAAAGCCAAGCCTCAAGTGTTGAAATATTGGTAAGAGTCCAGAAAACACCTGTAATAATATTTTTCTGTGCTCTCCCTCCATCTTATCACATTAAAATGTCCTTGAGAAGGAGTAGTTATACATTTCTCCCCAGTTCAAATAAAGTACTTTCAAGCCTCTAGTTGGCAGTGTTGCAAAATCTTCTTAATACTTTTCCTCCCCCCAGCCAGAAAGAAGAGTAATGTATACAAAACTCAGAGAAAAAGAAAGAAAAAATCAAAGGGGGTCTCTATCCTAATGAAAATTAAAAAATCAAAAGAAGCATGAAAAATATATATAAGAAAAAAATCAATCTGGTTACCTACAAAATCACGTTAAAGTCCTCAGAAAAAGAAGTAGTAGGAAAGAATCCAAGCCTCAATTTGACATCACTTTAAAAAACGCCGCTTGAACAATTCAGTCAAACAAAAATAAAGTCACAGGTTTCTTCTTTGTTCAGGATATCCTTTCAGGTCTCAGCCAATTTACATTACAAAAGAGGTTTCTCACCCAACCGACACACATTCGCTCAAGCCACTTTCTTTTCGGAGCTGTCCCGACTTCAGCAGCTTTGGAGGCTGCCTTTCCACCGCCAGGCAAAAGGGCTTCTCCCGGATCAAACCAGAGATTTGCGCATATCTCTGGGATCCTGGGACAGGTGCCCTTCACAATCCCCGTCTCTACGGTATGGTTTAGGTCCGTTAGGACCGACCAGGGGTGAAAAATATCAGCTGCGATCTCAGAGCCCCGAGATCGCAGCTGTAGCACCGAGACGAAGCTCCGCCTTCTCCTCCATAAAAATTATTGATCAGAATATGCCTGTAGATTGTTCAGGGGCCAAAAAATGCAGAGCAATAACTAATTCAGAGAGACAATGATGCTAAATATAGATATACTTATTCTGTGATATTAGCACAAAGGAGTGCTAAAATTAGAAAATGCAATATATTACATTTCTTTGAAATAGAAATGTATTGGCTAAAATTTTGCCCAAATGTATTGACTTAAATATTGATTTGATTTAAACTTATAGTAAAGTGCATGTAGTATCTGAAAGCTTAAGTCAATGCCTACATAACCAAGCAACCTTGGTACTGCCAAAAATGGCTTGCTATTCTGTGCCACTTCACCATTATAACATGCGTCAGAATTATAGTTGGTGGACTCTTTACTGACTAGAACTGAAATCATTTTAAATAAATATTTTAGAAATGACTGTTTAAATTTAGAAACCAAAAAGTTATTCCATTGTCTCTGAATGAAAGTCTTTCTATTGTTGATTAATAATCTTGCTGAAGCCTATAAACATAAATAATTCACATGTAACGCTTCTACACAAATTCATTGCATTTGCATTGCTAAATAAGCATTTTGCCGAGTGTTTATATCTCTGCATAAAATATTGTTGCACCCTTTTTTTCAACTTTTCATTGTTTTTTCTATTTTCTCAAAGTGACGCATCTTTCACAGATACTTTATGACAATATGATGAAGTATTCTTCAGCTCCAGCAGCTGAAAAACTGATTATGTCCTTCTGCACTTTCTAAGGCTACTGATGTTATTGAGTCTAATCTGATTTTCCATTCCCTCCAAATTCAGCAAGGAGCAGATTATTCTTTTATTATTGAAGGAACTGCTAGCCTTAGACGTTTGATTCCATATACCCACAAATTTTTATTTTTGACAGCTACATACTGTATTTCCATTTCTGCCCTACCCATATTCTAATGTTCTATCTGAATATTTGTCATGTTTTATTTGAGAATTGATCTGCAACTGAAAAAGAGAAGGACAATGTTTTTCAATACACAATTTAGTATTAATGAACCCAAAACAGTTTTGCAAGTTTGTACAAATAGCATTCGGCAGGATTTAAGATTCTGAAAAAAAAATGGGCACTTTTTTTTTTAGATACAGTTGGATGAAAGGTTTTTTTAATTAGCATTTTTATAAGTAACTTTGGCTGTACTGGAACTATTCCAAACGGTTATGTTTCATAATAAGAAAAGTAATCTTCCTACAATACTCCCATGATTGAGAAGCATAATGTCTTTTTCAAATCCATTTACTGCAGGTTGAACTCTCCACCAAAAAAGGATTGCATGAAAAGTTTTGACTGTGGGAACAAGTACATATACAGTGGTACCTTGGCACTCAACTGCTTTGAAATCATTGAATTTGCTACCCAATGCATTTTGACATGAAATCTTGTCCCAGTATTCATTGTTTGTTTGGTACTCAGTGCACAAGCTAGAACTTATCAGTGTCGGCTGCTTTATGACCCACCTCACTAATCCTCATGGGAAAATTCATGGGAATACTCTACCTGACTCAGTGATTTCTTCCCCAAACCCCAAAAACTTTAACTTTAGACTGTCTACTGTTGACCTCACCCCTTTCCTAAGAGGCCTGTAGAGGGTGTACATAAGTGCACCAATGTGCCTACCATCCCTGTCCGATTGTTTCTTTTTATTTTTCTGATATGTACCCATTTCATGTATCCATAACTTCGTATATATGTATACCTATTATCTTGTAAGTGATTGACAAATAAAAATAAAATAAAAAAAATTGTTAGATACTCCTCATCTTTGGTATTCATCATGCTTCCTGGAATCAATTAATGCTAAGTACCAGGGTACCAACATATATTAAAAATATGAGATATCCATTATTTTCATACTTTTCCTGGCTTTTTAAAATTAATTCTATACGACAGTCTTCCAACATTTTGTTATATTTTATATATTTATATTATACTGTTATAATATTTTTGTGTAGATTTTGCTTGACCAGGCTGTGTCATTCACAATGCTAGAATCATTTATTATCTATGAACTTCTAGAATCCAGTCACCCCTTTCAATTTGAAGGTTTGTATAAGAAGGATATTCTGAATAATTTTTCGACAATGAACATTCCTGGATTACAGAAATCTCCATCTATGTTAATAGTAACCCATTGAATTGGTAGATGTTTTCAAGCTATTCCTTCTCAAAGCTGGGATTTGGTTTGCATGGTCCCAAGGTTGCTCATGTTATCTATTTAGTAATATGCGTGCAGCTAATAATAAGTGACTGGACTTGTTTTTACAAGGACATTGAGCCACTTGAAAGATCTACTAATTTACTAAAGGTTACTCATATTTTTGTATTGCCTATTAGGGGAAATGAATGTAGGATAGCTTCCACTGTATTTTTGTCTTCTTTCCCTTGGGAATGGCTACTATAAATATGCTGAGATATTGTAATTATTTCTGCAGCAGCCACTGTGAATTGATATTTCAGTGTTACTTTTACCAGACTGAACTGATAATGTGGCATATGTCCTTCATTAGCTTTTTTCTCATCATTGAAGAAGTCTTGCTCTTGAGAAGAATGTTTCCCACAAGTTCAAATGGGTTATTGCAGTTAAAGTAGAATATGCTACATTTATTTCCATAATTGTTTCCACAGATTGGGCTTCAGAGATCATGCAACAAAAGTAACTCTTGTAATTCCAGAACTGTATTAGTTAATATTAATTGAATAATCCTTATCCAGGCCTTGCACTGCATCTGACCAATTCATATGTGGCCCCTGAACCTTTGTGTGTGTGTGTGTGTGTGTGTGTGTGTGTGTGTGAATGGATATTGTAAAATAATAACCAAGTTGGTGATGACAAGATGAATCATCAATTTTCTCATTGCCCACTGCCCATTTTCTCATTGATTATGAGAATTCCCAAGATAAAGCAGGATTAATGTAATTATATCAATTTGAATCTGCCCTACACCCGTAGAACATTAGATGAATTTCCACCTCATTATTATCAATGTGGTACATCAACAGTGCTCCAAATACAAGTAATTTAATGACCATGGGCCCATGCCATGAAGGCCTTTAAAAGTGATAACCAACACCTTGAATTGGAAGCAAACTGTGAGTCAATGCAGTTTGTGAAACAAGGGTTTGACATGGGCCAACAGAGGGCCCCTAAAAGCTGCCCCACCACTACATCAGTTGCATCAGCTGTAGCTTCTGAATGCTCTTCAAGAATAGTCCATGTTGTAATAGTCCAAATGAAAGATGATTAGGGCTTGTATGACTGAACACAGGGACTCCTGATCCAGGAAAGGCCACAAATGACGTACAACCTGAATGTGTGGTTCTCTTTGACCTCCATGACTGCCACCTGCTCTTTGAGCTTGTCACAAGTCCAGGAGAACCTCCAAATTGCAGGCAGGATCTGTCTGGGATAGTGCTAAAAATGTCAAAGTTCCAGATCTTGGAGCTCCATACACCCAAAGTCATTCAGACTCAGCAGGCTTCATTCGAAGACTGTAGCCAACATCCAGTCCCCCACAGCAAAGGAGCTGTGGAACAGCTGTCCTGCCCTACATAAGAGGTACTACAGACAAAATAAGTAAGATACTACACAGATATCACATCAAGACTGCCTTCAAAACAGGCAGAAAAATAACAGCCATCCTAAGAAAACCCAAAGATAAAATTGACCTGGAAAACCAAGGCACATATGAAGTCCCCTGTGCATCATGCCCTGCCACATACATTGGACAGACCAATAGAAGAATAAGTACCCGCCTGGATGAACACAAATATGAAGTAAATAAATTGGAACACACCTCCTCACTAGTCCAACACATGAAAGCCACAGGTCATAGCATCAACTTCAAAGGCACCAAAACCCTAGCCACTATAGAAAACCCCAGCTACAGAATTATCAGAGAAGCCATAGAGATTGAAAAAAGACCTGAAAGCATGAATCAAATAGATGACTCCACCAGACTGTCAATTATCTGGAAGCCTACACTCACAAACAAAAAAAATCTCCATACCACAAGCCAAGCAAACACCTGGGCACAAACAGACCTCCCCGATACCTCCAGCTTAAACTCACCCCAACCAGGCACTCAGATGAAATCTAGTTTCCTAATAAATGATAGCCGTCCATTTACTCGGAGCCAAGCTGCACTAAAAGCCTCCAAAACAGGAAACACAATGTTGCCAGCCAATCAAGACAAAAAAACCACTACAAAATAGACAGAAGATATTAGAAACTCCAATCAAGTAGCACACAGCAAATTCCAAGACCAATAAACACAGACCAAGACTCCCAACCAATCAGAATGAAGAAAAAAACCATTCTAACACAGCAGTAGGCTAGCACCAAATTTAAAACAGAAATGTCTGTGAAAGTCTGACTCACAGATGAACACAATACACAAGTCTGATGATGGCAGATGAGATTCTGCCGAAACATCGCTACAATTTTAAAAGCACAATATATGTTCATTTCATAGATTTTCACGGGTACAGGTATGCAGGTTCTTGGCATGTTCGGGTCTTTTCCCATGCATCTTGGTGACGTTTTGATGAGGTTCCACTCATCATCTTCAGGCTGGTGCTAGACATCAAGGAGGGCAATGATAATTGAAATACTTCTAACCTGTGTTCACCAGAAATCATCATTATAAAATATTGTATGAGGGGAAAATGGAAAGTGACCTCCAAGCATGTTCATTGCATGTCATCATGTGCAGTAGCAAATGAAAGACACTTAATAGCAATGTGACACCAGACCTGCTTTTTATTGTGTGTGTATCATTAACAAAGTTGTATGCAGGCAAAATTGTAATATTCATTGTCTCTGATATATATTAGAACACTGTAATGAAGTTATTTATTCTGAACTTTTTTCATAATACAGAAATACGAATACACTAATACTTATATATTTCAAACTTGGCTGGCAGTCTATTATCTATTTCCTGTGGAATAAACTTCATTCAATTAAATTAAGCTTCCTTTAAAAGTTTTAAAGATTCAAAGATTTATAGTGAGTATGTGAATGTAGCCTTGTAGCAATACAGAAATGGCTTCCCAACCTTTTTCTTTCTTTCTTTCTTTCTTTCTTTCTTTCTTTCTTTCTTTCTTTCTTTCTTTCTTTCTTTCTTTCTTTCCTTCCTTCCTTCCCACCTTCCTATATTCCTATCATCCTCCCTCCCTCTGCTGCCCTCCCTCCCTCTCCTCTCCTTTATTTTTCTTCAAAATCAGCCCAAATTAATATGCATTGACATCTGCATTGATTCATAATGCATCTGCTTAATAATAATTTCAAACTAATCTTGCTGATAATATTGATTATTCAAAGAAATATTAGATGTCATTTCATCTTATGAAACTTGTTATTTTCATCAGAATGTGATAGAAGCAACTTATGACCTTTCTTCTTCCAAGCAGTCTGTATTGGGAACTCATGTGTGTACATCCTATATTGTATTTTTCAAGGGAAATTATGAATAATTCAATGCACCAGGTATTTTCATGCAGCTTTTACATGAATGACTTAAAAACCTCGTTTAGATACAATTGTTGATTCGCACTTGATTCAAACATCAATTATAAGTATTTTCAAGATTAAAAATTATAATATAGTAAAAATACTTCATTGCAGAAAAATGACTATGTTGCAGGAAAAAGAATTTATTTTGGAAAATAGGTTTGAAAAAAGTATATCTAAAATAAGTATCTGTGATGCATTGCACAAATATAATAAAGTAAAGTTAAAATTTGTTTGGTTGATAGATATAGTGAAAGACATTGAAAAAAGGAAGTACATGTATAGTATAACTCAAAATGGAAGCATAAGCCATTCTGGCTTTTCCAGCTGTAAAGGAATCTGAACATTGTATAGTTGCTAAGCAACCACAAAATAAATTATGAGTTTCCATTTAAACTAGTGAGGTTTTGATCAAGTCTGTTTAAAAAAAAGAACAGCAATAAAAATATTTCTGATTTTTTTAAAGTAGAAAATGTAATATTTTTTACAGATTAATGCAACTCTTGCATCCACCTTGACTTTAAAATGATTGAATATTGTATACAAAAGTCCTGTTTTTCACTGAATACTATTGTTCATATTCTGAAAAGCTCTATGTTTTGTATATTTAAATAGCATCCCAAGGGAAAATAAAAGGAAGGAATTCATGGACCTTTTTCAGATTAGGAAAAAGGGCAGCAAGAATGCTACATAATGATGGATACCTGTAAATGACACATAATAGAAAAGCTAGCACTTGTATTAATGACATGTTCTATAACTTTATAACACTGAAACAAATTTAAATTTACTATCATTTTTTTTCTAGATTTTTTTTTTTTTGTGAATGACATAGGAAAACACAAGTCACTTTTGCAGGAAAGAACAAAACAAAACAAAACACATTTTAGAACCTGGAAAAAACAGATTTTGACACCTTGTTAAAGTAAAAAAAATGGTGACTTTAACCCAGAGGTGGTATTCAGCAGGTTCTGACCAGTTCTGGAGAACCAGTAGCAGAATTTTTGAGTAGTTCAGAGAACTGGCAAATACCACCTCTGACTGGATCTGCCCCCATCTATTCTCTGCCTCACGAGTCTCAGCTCATTGGCTGGTTCTTCTTTGGTTGCCCTGCACAGGAAAAAGGAGCAGTAAAGCAGGTTAGTGGGGTGGGGAGGGAATGGAGATTTCGCAGTAACTTTCCCACAGGAGTGGGGAAGGAATGGGGATTTTAGAGTATCCTTCCCCTGCCATGCCCACCAAGCCACACCTACCACCTTCCCCTGCCATGCCCAACAAGTCACACTACACCCACGAAGCCACGCCCACAGAACCGGTAGTAAATTTTTTTGAATCCCATCACTGCTTGGACCATCTTGTTCAACAGATGCAATAGGTCCACATTACTGTTCCTGGGCTGGCCAAAGTAGATGAGCCAGAAGTGAAATGTGAGTAAGCACATAACTGTGGACTATGTACAATTCATCTTTAATTCCACCTACAATTCTTTGAGGAGCTGAAGGCAAGCCTCTTTTCTCTTTGTAGTCTCATAATAATGTAACAGAAAAGGTTAGCTACTGATATATTTTAGGATTGGACTTTTCTCTGCTCAAGATGTGGCAAAGCAATTTTACAACAAAATTCTCATGGAAATGATTTGTTTATACATACGATTGTTGAAGCTCTAACAAATAAACTAGAACAATTAGACTAAATCATTCATTTGAAAGATATCATAACTTAGTCTCTGTATATAAAAAATTTAAGGTCCCTCTCAAATCAATGATCTTTTGTGATTGCTGTTGAAAATAATATATTTCAGATGCTCAAAATTTTGTCTCCATTGAACATCCATTAAGAGAAAGGTTTATTTTATTTATCTGTATCCCATCTTTATTATTTTTATAAATTACTCAAGGCAGTGAACACACTTTTCTCCTCCTATTTGCCCCACAATGTTAGGAATGTAAGTCACCTAACAGCTATTTGGGTTGGAAATATGTAAACCAGGATAGATATTTTAATACTGTATCTTTAAGAAAATGCAAAACTGCAGTTTCTCAAACGGTCATAAGATGGAGCCAGAAACCTGGGTTGTTTAGTCTTAGTCTTAGTCTCAGAAGAGAGTCTCAGTCTCTGTTTCCTTCTGTTGGAGAGTTTTGTCGTTCCTCCATTTTTCTTCTAATTGACTGCTATTTTTAGTTTTGATGTAAGTCTGATACTGAACTGTTTTTGACATTGGACTTTGTTATTGGATTATCCCTGGACTGAAAACTGACTGATTTTACCTGTGAATGACTTTGGACTGCTAGTTTGAACTTTGGTTAATATTTCTGGAAGTAAAAACCTACATTTACTATATCTGTGTGCTGTGTGTGAATTATTCAAACACTTCTCTCAAATACGTCTCCCTGTATGCGCTCATTCTCCTAATGGGAAATTACCTCAACACACAACAAAAATCCTATGAGGTGAATTGGCTGAGAGAGAGTGAGAGGCCCCAAGCCGCCCAGCTGACATTCATGGCTAAGGCTGGACTTGAATTTACTATCTTCTTTCTAGCCTGGTGCCTTAACCGCTAGACCAAACTGACTCTAGCCCATATTTGCAGACTAAAACTATTAGATTAAAAACATTATAAGGAATAACTGAATAATTGAACATATAAAATAATTGTATTAGGTGAAATGTATGCAACAACTGTGGCTTCCAGGATATTTCTTGTTTTATTTCACAAACATTGGTGGAAGAGATTCAAACTTTGAGGCCTTTCCTGAAGATTTTAAAAGGCAAGACAAAATGTTATACCTGAACAGAATTTTTACAACATGGTTAATCCTGTAGTCCCCAGCTCTTTTAGGCTAGTAGATTCATTTGGATTTTTAGAACATGTTTGTGAGTTCTGTCTCAAAACAGCTGTCATTTTCAGAATGATTGATATGCTGATAGCGGAATGAGACAATTTGGTAGAGCCTCTCCAAGAAAATCTATTAATGAGAAAGTAAATTTTTAACACCAAATAAAAGAATAATCTGATCAAGAATAGAATAGAATAGAATAGAATAGAATAGAATAGAATAGAATTCTTTATTGGCCAAGTGTGATTGGACACACAAGGAATTTGTCTTGGTGCAAATGTTCTCAGTGTAAAGAAAAAATACATTCGTCAAGATCATAAGTACAAGACTTAATAATAGTCATAGAGTACAATAAGAAATCAAATCATACTAGGAAACCATCAATTTAAATTGTAAAGAGACAAAGTTACAGTCATATAGTCACAACTGGGAGGGGATGTGTGATAAGGAGTGATGAGAAGATTAATAGTAATTGTCGTGTACACTTTGTAAATAGTTGAACAGTGTGAGGGAATTATTTGGTTAGCAGAGTGATGGCTTTCAAGAAAAAAACTATTCTTGTTTCTAGTTGTTCTGGTGTGCAATGCTTTATAGTGTCATTTTGAGGGAAGGAGTTGAAACAGTTTATGTCCAGGATGTGAGGGGCCTGTAAATATTTTCACAGCCCTCTTTTTGACTCATGCAGTATACAGGACCTCAATTGAAGACAAATTGGTAGTAATTTTTTTTTCTGCAATCCTAATAACTCTCTGAAGTCTGTGTCTGTCCTACTGGGTTGCAGAACTAAACCAGACCATTATATAGGTGCAGATGACAGACTCAATTATTCCTCCGTAGAACTGGATCAGCAGCTCCTTGGGCAGTTTGAGCTTCCTGAGTTGGCACAGAAAAAACATTATTTGTTGTGCTTTTTTGATAACTTTTTGATATTAGGTGTCCATTTTAGGTCTTGTGATACGATAGAACTTAGAAATTTGAAGGTCTCTATTGTAGATACTGTGTTGTCTAGTATTGTAAGAATGGTAGTATGGGAGAGTTTCTCCTAAAGTCTACCACCATTTCTAAGGTTTTGAGTGTGTTCAGTTCCAGATTGTTCCAGTTACACGATGAGGCAAGTTATACAACCTCCTGTCTGTATACGGATTATGAGTATATGCATATTTAAAAGAATAGAACAAGGTTTTTCTTATTTAAATAAATACTTTCTAAGAGGAGAAGGGAACCTTGCAAATATTAAATGTGGTTTTGATCCACAAGGGTGCTAATAGCTACCATGTTTTAGACTCCAGGGCTAATGCAGGGTTGTTGCTTTTTTTGTTTTTTGTTTTTGCTATGGTGTTGTATCAACTGCCAGACTGGACATGTAAGAAATAATGATCTTGTTTGTTTTATTGATTCTGTACTCTGAAGTTATATATGAGTTGACAGTTTCGCATTTCAGCTAGTTACCCTACCAGATTATATCATTTTTAATCTATCCTAGGTGTCATTTTGTGGGACCTGGCCAACAAAGCTAAAATCCTTTTACAGTGATCTAATATTCATGATCCTGATGCTATTTTCTTGTTAAAAGAAAAACAACCTGCCGGTTTCCTGCAAAGTATAATTTCTTTCTTGTCAAATGTGTATTGATTTTTACTTTCTCAAAATATGATCGCCACATTGTGGAAAGCCCTGCAGAATGATTTACCCTCCTATTGCAATATAAGTAATCTAGAAGGATTATACATACCATTCTGTATTTGTCTCCTACCCTTTCAGGATCTTTGTGATATAGATATCTGAACATTAAATAATGGATTTGATATTAAAAAATACACTACCAAATGTTTTTTTACTGTGATACTGTGAGTGTCAGTAGAACTGGTATGTATTTTGATTTCAAATAGGGCAAGCAATGGATGTCAGTCCAAAGCTCAGTAAATTGGGTAAGTCTGATTACCCAGGGTAATAATCCCACCCAGGGTGGTATACAAAAGCAGCAAAGTCACAAAAACAGGTAAAGTCCCTTTAATTCCTTCAATTTAGCTTCAAAGGTCCAATTATCATTGGCTGGAGAAAAAACCTCTTCCACAAACAGTTGTGAAAAGGAAGAAATTCCATTCAAACTCAAAATGCATATGAATTATGAGTAGAAAAAAAACAACAACACAAACCACACTGAAGCACAAGGCAGAGACAAGGCAGGATAAGGGCGAAGATGTCCACAGATATCGAATGATACACACTGGGAAGGATGCCAGAACTCGGATAAGAACTGAAAGACTAGAATTATTTCATGCTTTGCTTCCAGCACTGGGCCATGCACAGTTTGTCCTCTTAAACAGTCCTTACAGCTGCAGCCCATGAAGGGGATAAGGGCCTTTCCTCTCCTGTAGACCATGCCATTCACGTTTCTCCCTGATCCGCTCCTCCCTGCATGCCCTAGGATGAAGAGGGGATGGGCCTGGGTCTTCCTCTGAATGCCCAGCTGGCCTGTGCCCTTCCCGTTTCCTCCACAATCTCCAGAGCCACACTCCCACTCCCTGTTGGCTATTCCTCCTCTCCCTCGGAGTCAGATTCTAATAGGGGCATGACAGCTATTCTCGTGAAATGGACTAGGAGAGACATAATGGTGATGTTCTGATATTTGAGATGCTGCCACAAAGAAGAGGTGTCAACCTATTTTCCAAGCACCAGAAAGCAAGACAAGAAACAATGGATGGAAACTAATCAAGGAGAGAAGCAACCTAGAATTAAGGATATATTTCCTTACAGTGATAAAAATTAATCAACAGAATGGCTTGGCTCCAGAAGTTGTGGGTGCTCCCTCACTCAGTGCTTGTAGGAAGTGACTGAATGTCATTTGTTTGGAATGGTACAGGGTCTCCTGTTTGAGCAGGGGGTTGGACTAGAAGACCTCCAAGATCCCTTCCAATTATGTTTTGCTCTTATTCTGTTATATCATAGGCAGGATATATATTGGTTATGTTGAGACTGTTGGGAGCTGTAGTTCAGGGCTGCATATTTCACTGGTGTATCAGAATATCTGTTGTGGTTCGCTGGTAGCCGGTTCAGTGGAGTCAGACAGTGAGGAAGAAAGGGGACCAGTCAGGGAGTCTGGAGAGGACTTGGATGAGGGTCCTGCATTTGATGCAGGGATGGGGCCAGGGCCATCTGGGAGTGGGGTGCTGCCTTTGGAGCCTTTGGAGTCTGGCAGCAGTGCAGTAGAGGACCCAGGGGAGCCTGTTCCCAATATGCATGTGCACAGAGCTGCTTGAAGGCAAGAGCAGCTGAAGCAGAAGGCATGACTTGGGAGTAAGGCTGGGAGGTGATTGCCCATCCCATAAGCGATAAAAGTCAGACCTCAGTGACATAAGCTTTGCAGGAAGCAAAGCAGTTCAATTAGCTTCTTAGTCCTCCTTGAAACTCTGCATATTCTGGTTATTTTTTTTCTGGTACTTTGGGTGGTTTCTGTTATAATTAATTTGGATACTTCTGTTTTTGGTAGCATTCCACAACACTGACAGGCATGTGCTTATCTTTGGGAACTGTGTATAATTAGTTTTGGCTGGGAATGCAAGTAATTCCCAGCATTTCAATAACATAGGTTTTGGTTTTAAAATAGGTTTGTGTTGAAGTACATTCGACGAAGGCTGAGTCAGAATAATATCTGTCTGTGGTTGAATATGTTCTACTTAGGGCTCACCAGCTGTTTAACAGTTGTCTCAGTAGCTATGAGAGTCTGTGGAGAGAGAGAGGGTGGAGGATTCCTTTCTCAGCAGCAATGGGGCAAAATCAAAGTTGAAAATAACTTGGAAGTACTCTCAGTGAAGATGACCATTATAAGCATATAAATTTAGTCTACATCTGACATTTCAGAATTTTACCTACATCTGTTATCACATTACAGCTACCATTTGTGACACATCCATTATTTGGCCAAGTATCCCATATTACAAGATTGACATCAAGAAAGAACTTTTTAGATTGTTCTGAGGAGATTGTTATTACCACTCAAAAAGGACAATTAAAAAGTTGAAACACCTTCATAACTGGACAGAACCCTTTGTGGAGTTGCCTGGAGATTTGGAGGAGGAGTAGACAGCTTGGAAATGTTTAAATAGACTGTGCACTGGTTTGGCTAAATCTAAAGACCACATGTTAAAATGGAGGTTCCCCCTGAGGGTAAGGATATTTACTGTGAATGTGGCACTATTCAAACAACTATCCATCTTTTACAGTGCCTCCTGGGACTGACATGCACACAAAATGAGTTGCTAGTTGGAAATATCCCTGCCATCAATGTGGCCCAGCAATGGGGTAGAACTATACAAATCTGTTTTTATACATTTCACCTTTCTAGTAGTTCCTAGATTTCTGACATGAGATGAGATCATTTCTCAACTGTAGAGCTTTGATAATGTTCAGATATCAGCAAAAAGATGCATAACTACTGTATGTGAATCTGTTGCCATCCAAGGCTGCTCTTGCTTTTGCAACCATTGCATGGTAGTCCAAAGGTGATATCAATGCTAACATTTAGGTCCGAATCAGAGGTGATATTCATCAGGTTCTGACCAGTTCTGAAGAACCAGTAGCGGAAATTTTGATTAGTTTGGAGAACTGGCAAATCCCACCTCTGACTGGAGATTTTACAGTATCCTTCCCCTGCCATGCCCACCAAGCCACAGCCACAGAACTGATAGTAAAAAAATTTGAATCCTACCACTGGGCCAAATAATGAAGGTTCTATACTATGCTTTTTGAGTGAGATGCTGTGTGTTGGGATTAAAAAAAAAAGCACACAGATGAATAAAATGTGAAATAACTGTTTTTGTTTTTTTTTTGTCTTTGCCAAAATCCAAGGTGATTTTATATATGACCAAAAAATGGCAAGCATGGCAGGTCTCTATCAATATTTGTTATTGAATTATGCTGGATTATAGTGAGAAAATGATAGTATTAACAAAGTAAAATTTAAAAAGTGTGCCAAATTCCTGTTTCTGTTATGGTTTGGTAAGTCAGCCAAACCAGCTGTAAGCAGATAGCTTCCCCATGAAATAAGCTTAGTCACAGAGAAACAAGTTATAAGGTATTGTACAATTCACATATTTTTTCATTTGGTATGGTGTATATAACCAATTTCTCCAGAGGGTAAGCACTAGTAGCACAATTTTAATAAGCAAAACGTTGTATAATATTACTTTGTGAGTCTCTTTACATCCTTTACTGAAGAGGCAAAAGATGGAATTGTATCTGTTTCATAGGCAAAAAAATGTAGGTTAAAGCTTAAATATTTAAGGGTGTGAAGTGAATGAGACAGGAATCAAAACCCTGGTAAAGTTAGAGGTACCCAANCTTAAATATTTAAGGGTGTGAAGTGAATGAGACAGGAACCAAAACCCTGGTAAAGTTAGAGGTACCCAAACATAAACAGTGAGTAATACATAGAACCTTTAATATATCACATTCATCTTTAATGCACAACAGCATTATAATAACACCTTTCAAGATATTTGATTGACTAATAAATGTGTGACAGTTATTTTAATAATTCAAAGGGCTGGAAAGAAGAAGGGAATGCCAACATCTATTAACGCCCAATTGTTATATATTTGTGCGTACTACCAATCAGGCACAGAATGACAAAAATAAACACGAAAAACTTGAAAATTAAAAATATATTTGAAGAGATCTTTAAAAAATATAAAGGAGAAAAAGAGGGGTCTAGGACAAGTCACTATGGCCAATTTGCCACGGCCAGCTCACCACGCAACATCTCACCCTGGCTAACTCACCATAGAATAAAGTCACCACAGGACAAGAGTTACAGTAATATCAAAGAAATGGTGTAATAGAATAATTGAAGAAAGGATGCCAAAGAAGAGACAAAAGGAAATATAATGACAAAAATTTAAATATTTTTAATTATTTTAAACAATTAAATCGAATCATTGAATTGACCTGTGGCAAGTTGGCTGTTATTGTGGCCCACCAGCGGCCAACAGAACTGGCAGCAGATTTGGACAGTGAGGAGGTTGGGGAGGAACATGGGCCAGTCCTGGAGTTTGGGCAAGGCTCTGATGAGTGCTCTGCATCAGAGGCAGAGATGGGGCCAGGGCTATCCAACACTTATCAGCTGCCTTTAGAGTTGGAGATCAGTGGGGCAGAACAGCTGGAGCCTGTTCCCAATGTGCGCATGCTCAGAGCTGCCAGGAGAATGGAACAGTTAAGGAACAAGGGTCGACTTGGGAGTAAAGGCACAGTTGGATAGTGAATGGCCCCTCCCATAGGAAGTAAAGAGCAGTGGAAGGGGAGTGGTGTTTGCAGGAAACAGTTAGTTCATTTAATTAGTGTGAAGATTTGTTTGTGACTCTCAGAGACTCCTTGCCAAGTATTCTCTTGTACAGCATTGCACATGGAAGCTATCGGCCTGGCAACTCTCCTGATAAGGTCTGTGGTTGCAATTCACCCTTGAAAGACTGTTTGCCAGAACTTTGCTGGATGTGAATGAAATAAATTCACATTAGGCTAATAAAAAGGGGTTTTGTCAGGACAAGGAATCTGCACTGTGATTTTGTGAAGCCTAGATCAGAACATCTGTGGCGAGTTGGCCGCAGCGAGTTGTCCTTGTCCGAAAAAAGAATGTAATTGTGTTGATATGGTTAAAAACATAAACTATATTTTAAGCTGAAAAGGAATTCCAGCACAGATTTTGCTGATCAAGAGGTATTTCTTGGCAAACAAACAAAAAAAAGGCATCATCTCATTATTATTGCATCAGTATCCATAGTGTACAGACCAATTTTATACCTCTCTGCTCCATTCAGATCCCAACTCTGCTTTAACACATGGTGTTGCCAGGTTCTTCATAGCAGCACTTAAAATCTACCAGAACATGATCTGTGCCAATAAACTATTTTTAATTGAGTACAGACCTCATTTTTTAAAAATTATTTGTATTATGATCGTTCTCCCTTTTAGATCTTTTCAAAATTCATTTCAGATTTTTGTTTTTCAATTTTTTAGCTTTTTTAGTTTTTTATGTATCTTTTATGCTTTTTAAATTTTTTTGTATTCACTCTCCTTATGATAGTCTTTGACTATCATAAAATGAATGAAATAAATATAAATGAAATAAAAGTTTCACTTGCATTTCTACAATGTGAATAAAACTATAGCATAATCTAAAAGGACTACTGATGGATTAATAACTAGGCATGTGAAGTACTTGTCAGGGGCTTGTCAGATGCTACATCTTTTCTTTCCTGCTCTACGGAGTGAAGAGTTGGTCTCTGACAGAAAGCCACTTGAAGAGACGAGAAGATTTGAAATGTGGATTTACAGGTGGCTGTTACGTATACATTGGGTTGACAAAATCAGAAATGAAGAGGTGATAAGCCACCTGGGAAAGCCAAGGGAAATCATCAAAACCATAAAAAAGTGAAAGTTAGAATATTTTGGACATGTGATGTAACACCCAGAAAAATATGGCATACTTCACTTAATCCTCTGAGGAAAGATTGAAGGCAATCGAAGTCCAGGCGAAAGAAGAACATCATGGCTTCAGAAATCTAAGGAACTGGTTTGGACAAAACTCAGCAGTACTTTTTCGTGTGGCTGTTGATAAAAATAGGATTGCCAGCATGATCACCAACATCTGATGATGGATATGGCACAAGAAAGAGTGAAGTACTGTAACATGTTGGGGTAAAAATTATACATTATAATCATTCTACCACAGTAAATGATTCTGTGAGTCATGAGTTTTGCAAATTCCTCCAGTCTGATTGCATTTGTTTCACAATCTCTGTCTTTCAGCAATTTAATCTCCTTCCTTGCAGCTTCTGACATCACCTCTTGCTCTTGGAGGAGAGATCTGACAAGGAGAATTTATAAGATAAATTTTAGTGATTTATTTTTTTGAAAGCCTTCGCTTTAGTTTATGAACAGTAGAGACTTGTTATTTTTCTTTGTGATGTTTTCTTCTCTTTTTCCTGGTCACTACGCATATACTTGCATGAAGTTTCTGTGAAGGATATAGCATTTAATTCATTATCTGCAGCCAAGTTCTACAGCACAACCACATTTTCTTAGACTCCAGGATATCTTTTAGGCCCTGCTAAAGCTTCAATATTTTCTCAAGAAAGTAAAACAAAATAAAGCATGAATAATAGAACAAGAATCCCTGAATGTTATTCAACAATACCCTGCTAGAGGACACAGGAGAGAAGACAGTAGACAAATAAATCATATACTTATTATTGTTGCTTTGATTTCTGCAGCATTTTGTGATTAAGCACCCTTACAACTTTTGGTTAATTGTTTTTATTCTCATGAGTATGGGAAACTGAGATTGAAAGTCATAACATATGCCATCAAACTAAACTAACATTAGATAAGTGATTGCCCCTAATCTAGAGTCAGAATTCAGTTGAGTAGTAATTATGAGACTTGCTGGAAAATACCGGAAAAAGCCAAGTCATTTCAAGAGATGCTTTGTTCCTAGAATAATAACAAAAACAAACAATAATTTGGCTATTGAAAAGCAAATTTCCCTTGGGAACTGTGGTTTTTAAATTCTAGCTTTCATGTACATTATTACCTTGGGGGTATGTGCAGCAGAAATGTAACTTTGAAAAACTGGAGTTTCGGTATTTTCCTAGTTCATGAAAGGAATTATTACTTTGCAGGATTAGAGCAAGCATCATTTAGAAAACTATATATTCCCAAATATAGTATCTATTTTTTGCAATTGTGAGAATATTCACAAAATACAGCTGGAGACACATAAACAATATGAAAGAGCTTTATTATTAAACTTTTGCAAAAGGGAACTCTGCTCATAGCAGAAGACACCCTGCCCAGGAAGGCTGGGGAATAGATACAGGTTCAAATATACAGTCTCTGCCCCTTTCCTGGGTTCACAATCTATCCAACTATGTAATTCCCTACGCCACACCCATAGTGTACCACCTGTTTCCCTTTCTTTGGACACTACCCTTCTTCTCATGGCATCTTCCTGTTATGTTCTTCTGAATACAATGGATCATTAACCAGTTCCATTCAGGTCAGTATGACCCTAGCATCTCTTACATTAATTCTCAAGCCAAAATACAACCCCCATGTTCTAGCCAAAAACCTGACATTTACTTTGGAACATAACACGTTACAAAAGAGTACATATTTGTTAGATACAATTATATAATCAGTAATCATTGTAAAAAGGTCACATCTTGAACAAAAATGAATTCCTTTTTCTCTATACTTCTCAGGTATAAATATGTATGTATGTATATATGTCTGTCTGTCTGTCTGTCTGTCTGTATGTATGTATGTATGTATGTATGGTATTCAGCTTTGTTCGGGTATTTTGCCATGTCATTATAGTTGTGCTTTTGAAGTTGTAGTTACGTTTCGGCAGAATCTAATCTGCCATCATCAGACTTGTGTATTGTGTTCATCTGTGAGTCAGACTTTCACAGACATTTCGATTTTAAATTTGGTGCTAGCCTACTGCTGTGCCAGAATGTTTTTTTCTTCATCCTGATTGATTGATCATCCTGATCCCATTCTTCATCCTGGGATCTTGGTCTGTGTTTATTGGTCATGGAGTTTGCTGTGTTCTGCTTGATTGGTGTTTCTAATATCTTCTGTTTGTTTTGTGGCTTTTTTTGTCTTGATTGG
>BHFT01026498.1:0-54472 GCA_004320025.1 Laticauda laticaudata
ATCAAGATGCCTTCAAAACAACAAAAAATAGCAGCCATCCTGAGAACCCCAAAGACAAAATAACCTGAAACCAAGGCTATATACGAAATTCCTGTTACATCATGTCCGGCCACATACGTGGACGCACCAATAGAAATAGAGAAAGATATCCCGCTGGATGAACAAAAAAATGCAGTTAAAAAAAGCTGAACACACCTCCTCACTAGTCCAACACATGAAAAACCACAGGTCACAAACATCAATTCAATGGCACTAAAACCCTAAGCACTATAGAAAACCCCAGACCACAGAATCATTCAGAAGCCATAGAGATTGAAAAAAGACCTGAAAACATGAATAGAAGAGATGATTCCACCGAGACTTCAATCATATTGGAAGCCTGCACTCTCAAATAGAAATCTCCACACCGACAAGCCAGCAACACTGGGCACAAACAGACTCCCTCTGATAGGCTCAACTCAAACACCCCCCCACAGGCACCCGCAGGGTTGAAAAAAACCACGACGCTTTTGGTTAAAAGAATGAATAGCAAACAGCTCTTGCTGATGAATTAGCAACCGTCCGTTTCACACGGGCCAAGCCTGCAGCTGAAAGCCTCCAACACAAGAACAGAGTGTTGCCCAGCCAATCAAAGCCACAAAACAGACAGAAGGAAACTCAGAAACAGCAATCAATCCAAAAACTCAAGTCCAATGAACACAGACCCAGGCTAGACTCGCCATACAGAATAACCAGCCTTAATATTTGAAACAGAGGAAACTTGAGACACACATCCCACAAAAACCTATGGATGATGGCAAGATGAGATTCTGCGTGAACGTTTCATACAACTTTAACAGAATACAATGACGTGGAGATAATACCCGAGGGAAAGCTACAGCACACAGTTAACATATACATTACATGTACATATACATATACATGTCATGTCATTACATATACATACATTATATACATTATACATCATACACAGCACGAACTCAATACAGAAGCCTGATGATGGCAGATGAGATTCTGCGAAACGTGCTACAACTTTAAAAACACAACTACAATGACGTGGGAAAATACGAAGAAAGTTGATTATATATATATATATATATATATATATATATATATATATATATATATATATATATATACTATATGTATATCGCATGACCATATTTTTACTTTTGATGGTCTTTCTTGTTGATCAGTTTTCCTTTTGAGTACAAGCGTTCTCCCGTGTCTCTCATCCTCTGAGCAGTGGCAGAATCAGTAGGCCTTATTGTCAGAAACTTTATCTGGCTAGGATTAACAGAGGGTCTTATTTTTCACAGTTAGGTTCTAACTTTATCATTAGCATGAAAAAGACAAATTTTCCTTCAAGATCATTCCAGGATGATGAGATTTCACGCAGTGATGTACCAGAGTCAACTAATCTGGTTTTTTGACTTTCTAATCCTTGTCTATGCATACTCCGGTCTTGTATCATTGCCTTAAAATTGTACAATGGCTAATTCCTTATATAATCATCACCAACGCCATCTCTTTGGGATGCTCAATAATGAATCTCTGCCATGGGCAGGGTCTAGATGCAAGGTCTCTTCAGCACTTCCATTCCCTGGCGTTATAATTTATTCAGAAAGGAATCCCATAGTAACTAAAGCTAGGTCCACTGGCCGACGGGGGGACACAAAACGATATGATAAAGGACACAGCAGACTGAGAAAATTTTTGGGAGTGGCTCCATCCGTTAGTCATCCACTCAAAAAAGTGGCGAAAATTGCATAAACGAACGAAAAGCAACGACGTGGGGTAGTATGTAGGCAGGATGTTAAACAGATGTTCAATAGGAAGCTAGCGGGATGGAAGCAGAATGACACTCCCGAAGGGGTTCGCGGATAATTTTGAATGCGGACGCATAGCAGATGACAGCGGAATGCATCACATACGGCTAAGGAAAGAAAGGGATGCCGCGCGGATGTATACTCGATGCAAAGCATCCTTTCTATTTCCATGCTAATAACGCTGTTGTAGGAACGTTGCCATGTACCTTTTGTTTCTCCCTCTTTCCGTTTCCCACTGTACGCGGATGTGAGTTGTGGAGGGAGCAGCGGAGCGTTTAACGATGATAGATGGACATAGACGTTTGTCGCAAGGTTTACTATCATACAGAGCGGAAAGTTCAATTGCCTCACAAAGTTTTGTGCAGCTGCAAACTTCTTGAGCGATTGAAATCACAGTGGATGGATCCTCACCGGATAGAACTATGAAACACGTTATTGGCAGTGAGGTCCACAACGGATGATCAAAGCGTTTTCCAATGGATGGCAAGCTTTTTTTAACCTTTTACATCCTCTTTGCATCCGTAAGTGCAGTGGGACAGGGGCCTTAAGGATGTTCTCAAATGGAGGGTTGTTAGTATTGCCAACCATAGTTGTTCTATTTTAAAGTAAAACTCATCCCATACATTTCAGAAGGGTAAAAAAGGGAGTCCCTGCAGATCTTATTCTTCTAGTCAGTGCTGACTGTAGCAGGCAGTGCTCATCCATTAAGCCAGTGCTGTCCAAAGCCGTTTCCACAGTCATGTGGCCAGCATGATGTCAATATTTTAGAAATATTGTGATTTATTTGTTTGCATATTGACTATTTATCAGAGATGGGAAAACTGTATAATACAGGCCCTGGATAGCATCCAATTTTAATGCCACCAAGTGGTTCATCCATACTGCACCAAAATTGGTAGATAAAACTTTCAACATGAAGTGTTAATTTTTTTAAAAAAGGAACAAAATAGAGGTGTAGTGCACTATGAAAATTTAGTGCGTTGATTTGGTTCATTAATCACCTAGCCAAGTCTGAAAGTCTCAGTTCTGGCTTTAGGAATCACTCACCAGGACCTTGTAAGCCATGGATTCCATTCCATCTCCAAATTTTGAAAAGTAAAATTAGAGCTTCTCTGGCCATGAGGGTTGCCTGCTTTTTGTTATACATCATCCAGATGTTTAGTATAGTGAGCAGTGCTATTCTTGTCCTTGCCTTCATTCATGGCCTCATATATTCTCCTGGAACTATGAATCAAAAACCTTCTCAAGATCATTTAGCCTAGTGCTATGATGATCTGTGCAAAGGCAGCTGTACAGTGATACATTTTAGTCTGTGCGTAAAAATAACATTTGAACCAGTGCATCTCCAGTCTCTTGAATGGATAACATCCAGAGCTCTCTGTCTGATAGGAACCACCAGACATGTAGGTCAAGCCTCCCTCCAGATGGTTCACCAAATTAAATGAGGCTAAAAGTGAAGATAAGACATCAGAAGCAAAGGTAACTGAAACTGTGTTGCTGGATAAGTCACACATTTAAATCTGGACCATGAAGTAATCCCAAAGATATGCATGCAGTTCTCTTTCTTGAACTTTGTAATTCTATGGATCTAATCTGGGCACTTGTAGTTCAGAATCTTGCACAGAGGTCTGACAAACAGACAGAAAAGAGTTGCTTCTAAAATAAATTTCATTTTCATAACCTCTTTATTTTTCTCCCATAAAAGTTACTGTTCTACTCTCCTTCCCTTTCAGTAAAGTTGCAGAATGGCACCGACCCATTTCAAACCACATAAACATTTATTTAAGGGGCTTTCTTTCATTTCAACTCCCCCATCTCCAATTTGTGGCTTTCAGCTCTTCCACATGTTCAAAGATGCCCCACTTACTATTTTTGGAAGAGGTCTCAGGATGCAGCATTGGCTTATTCTCAGACCACCCTGGAGATAGTTCTTTTGTCTGTAGCTGTTCCAATTTTAATGTTTTCTGTCTTTCTGCAGCACAAATCTTGGCATACAAATGATTTATGACCTCTCATTCATGATCTCTGGGAGCAATGTAATAACATTTGTAAACTGCTCAGAGAGTTCTGGAAAGCACTATGGAGCGGGATATAAATCTCAGTGCGATTGCTATCTCAACCAATGAGAAGATAGGGATTAGCATCTGCTACGTTCCTCTTGGCTATTTGAGGCTGCTAAGATGCATCTCTCTTTCTCCATTATTAATTACAACCCTCGATGGCCCTTTTGGCTTGGCTGTAAAAACAAAACAAAACAAAGCCCAAGAGAAATATACAAGTGCATTTGCCACGATGATTTCTGCATTTTTGCAGCCCAAATAGGGATAACCCAAGTGATAGCACTCTTCATATACTTTAAAGGATATCATAATAAAAAAAAAGATTGAGACCTATTTAAGGCACACAATAATGCAATTGCCTTCCAGATGGATCCTGTTTGAGTGTTAAGGGAATAAAATTCATAATAAGGAATATTTTAACAGTGGAACAGGTTACCAAGAGATGTGGTGGGCACTCATTCACTGGATGTATTCAAGCAGAAAATAGATAGCCATCTGTTGAGAAATTGTAATTAGGACTCTTGTGCTCAGCAGAGGATCGGATTTGATGGCCTAAATGGTCTCTTCCAACTCTGTAATTCTGTGATTCTGAGCTTGTCATGGCAGAAACTTTCATGGACTGGCTTTCACTTCATCAAATGAAACTGAGGAAGTGGACTCTTATGTATTATGCCCTAAATGTGTCAGTCTACAAGGGCCCATAAGATTTCTTTTTGTTGTTGTTTGTTGCAACAGGGAAGCAGAGCTATCTATAACTCTCTGGATAGGTTCAAACAGAGAGAAGAGAACCACCTCTCAAGGATGCACTCATCTGAATTTCTGCATAGAGCAGGGGATTGTGTTTGATGCCCAAAATAATTCTATGAGGAGCAATAACCCACCATGTTAGTCACTAGCAATCTTTGCTGGAAAGTTCCACTGGATAACTTGAGATTTTACATGAAGTTTCCTGTCTCCAAATATCTCGTTTAGGCAGGAATGTAGTTGTGATTGTCAAATATTATCAGTTTTGTCACGAGCTTATATAAAACCTGGTCTGGAAGGAGAAAGCCTATTAGGAATTATTGCATATTATTGTGCTTTCATTTAAATTGTACTCTTTATACTTTAATTACTGCCATTAAAGTTTGTTTCTGGAATATCAAGATTTTGCTGCATTCTTGCTGTTTATAGAATATTAGTTGATGGAAGAAAAAGGCCTAATTTAAAATGTTAAAGAGTTTAAGATTCAAGGATCCAATAATTGGCTAATTTGCTGAAGCAAATACATAGAAAAGATGGAAACAAATTGAAAGAAAGCCTTTGTGTTTCATGTTATGTATTGTTTCATAGGTGGATACATTATGATAATGAAGCCTTATGATGCATTAAATAATTTAAATGGCTTTAATCTGTTAAACGTTTTGCTTATTAAGGATGAAATTGGACTGCTCATCTAGTGTGGTTCAATTTATGGAGAATCTGTTTTCAGTGGAAGTTTCCAGCATTTGTGGAGTAATGCAGAGGGTTTTTTTCCTTCCTTGAGCATCCTTTCCCATTTTAATTGATAAGCAAAAAGTAATTGTAGTTTTACAATTGCATTTTATAATCTTGCAAGATAGATTGAACTTTGAAAACATGAGTTTTCCTTTCCTAACCTGCTATGCTTATGTCATGAATCAGTAAATTTGGGTGCTGCAGAGAATCAGTTTTAGGAAGTCCTTGATACTTTCTTCCCAGGGGCCAGGGTCATTAGCCTGCACAACAGGGTCATTAGTCACTAGAGCACGTTCACCAAGCATGGAGAAGAGAGGCCACTCCAGCAGGGAGAACACGTTTCCAATTATTGTGGTTGAGCTGAGCACAATCAACGGGTGTGTCTTCCTTTCCCTCTTCCCAAGGCAGACTCCAAAAACCATTAGGAGGGCCTGAGCAGTCATACAGCTTGGGTTAGATTACTTGAATGTGTCTGGTACAAAGAAACTGGCTTCTGTCCAGAAAATCCCTGCCCAACAGGACTGGTCTGGAGCAGGAAGAGGCCCTTTCAGTTCAGGGACTGGGCCAAGAAAGTAGCATGTCCAGCTGGGCTAAGGGACATCAAGAAGCACAAACTGAATTATTTCTAGGAAGGGCAGATTTAGAGCAAGGGTTTTCTTTTGCTGGAAGAATCTGCAGCTCCCAGGATAGCGTGTGACTGGGCTTCCTTAGAGGGTACTTCTCTGCCAGCAAATACAGTAAAAAAAACAAAACCCTCTTCTAGTGGAAAGCTAATGAAGAATAAAATTAGGCTGTCCTCCCAGTGCATGCAGATACCAATATCTCTGCAAATTCCAGCAACCCAAAGGCTCTTAAATTCTCCTGGGTCTGGAATTTGAGACCATCTCCAGATGTTGCAAGTTGAAAAAGGGCTTCTTCTTCTTCCTTGACAACAAGGAAATCTGCATCAAAGTTTGATAGGAGTACCAAAGGGGCAGTTTCCAGTAATGAAGGGAGTGGCTCTTTCTTATCATTTTGGCTTTGGACTGGAGATATAATTGCCAGAGGGGGAAATTTGCCTGGGCCAAGGAACCTGAGCCAAGGTGAGCAGGGTCTGTACAGGCTCTATCCAATTAAGGGACACATGTATTTGTCTATCTTATTTTAATATGGAGAAAGCTCATCCCAACAGAATGTACAGCTCTTGATGCTGCTAGCTTCCTCCAGCCTCTCTGATTAATGAGCTTTCTAGCTCTCAGGCAGCAGCAGTTCGACGCTATTCAGAGGAAACATGATTTTTCCCAAGGATAAGAATAACTTAGTTTGACGAATAAATAAATAAAAAATAAAGTACTGGGAGCAGGATAGAACAGGGGGTAGGGGTGGTATTTTTGCTGTGGATTTAATGAAGAATTTTAAAATACACTGTAAAGACAGAGAGCTAGACACAAACTACCCAGTCCTGATCAGGAAGACTCTGGTTCTGCCTTCAGTGTGTTGTATTTAGATGTAGAGCATCAAATCAGAGAGTTCAAGACTTTATTTCCAAGGCTGAGCCCAGCAGGGTAGACTTCATCTAGAGAAGATATTGACAGTATATCCAGAAATTCAGTAATAAATAAATCAAAATATTAGGGCTTATTTTAAGCCAATAAATGCTATTTTTTTTCTGTTTGTAATGCATCATTCTTTTCTGGCAAAATCATAATCATCCCTTTTTCTGTTGCCTCCTAGCTAAAAAAACCCTCAATCATTTTGTGACCTTTGTTGGCCTAATTAAAATGGGACCCTAATAAATATGTTGTATAGAGACATCCAGAGCTGCCTTGGGCGAAATGGGTAACTGTAGAAATTTGTTAAATAAGTAAATAATATGGATTTTTCAACTCCTTCACTTGCTATCTCGGTCTTAGAAGCACCATGCAGAGATCTTCTGCACATTATGTAGCCCATGGAGGAGGGCTAGTTACTTATAAAACACCTCAGAGGCATGCATGTTTCCCTGCAGCTTATCAGAGAAAGCTTCTTTCATGAAGACATGAAAATTAGAAACAGCTTGATCAAAGTCACTTGTGGACAGGGGAGAAGAAGGAAACAGTGTGGCATTACATGGTAGAAAGGCAGGTATCCCATGCCATGTCCAAACTAGAGATGACAATAAATTTATGTCAATGCATCCCTAAACACTTTGCTCTACTATTGTAATGGAAGTTCTGAAGCAAGGAAGCATAAGGCTTTACATCTATTTGGCTCCATGAAGCTTTTAGCTCATAATACCAAACATTAAAATCTGACCATCCTCCACTTGTGAATCTATTTATCTCTTTTTTTAAAAAAAGTATTCTACAGTAACTTTATCTTAATCCTCAAGAATCATTTTTCACAGCTCTTTAAATAATCGTTTCACTTACCTGCCACAAATGTTTACATGCATTACTATATTCTTTATATAACATGTGCTTTTTCGCATTTGTATGATGCAGGCCTGTGTTACATTCCTAAAAAAATATTCTTGACAACACTGTTTGTGTAGTTGTTAAAAGTGTTACCTAGTTGGAATTTCCTTATTCCTGTGAAAATGGAGTAGGGGACACATGTTAGTTATGAAACACTCCAAAGTAGAGAGACAGCCAAAAAGAAAATAACCAAGTGCCATGTTCTACCCTCTAATTGTTTTTCCCTGGGAAAAATAACCAATTCTGATATGCATATTTCTACATAATGTGGAAAGCCCTTGATTTAAACGTCATCTTGGATAATACTGATCTAATATCCTGGACTCTGCAAAAAATTTGGAGGATGTTATATATGCAGTGCTCTGATTTTCAACAAACAGTTCTCAGTAATCATTAAATAGAAGAACTATTTTTCGTTACTAAAACCGACAACTAATTCACACATCATCTCTCTCCTAATCCATGGGTCTAAAATCTCCACAGCTCTTTTTGTTTTACACAATTATGTCTTACTTTCACCCTAGTTGCAAAAGTGGATTGTAATGAACAATATCGTTCTCAAAATCAAATTGAATCAAACTTTATTATGCTCATAAACCAGGATAAGGAATGGGAAGGTAATACAATTAATACAAGATGGTGTACGAGCATAAAGGTTGTGAAAAGTGTAGGAGGCATAAAAGATGACATCAAAAAGAAAATAAACTAAACGTTCAGAAGCGGCTATTCCATTAAACGTTCTGTGGTGCCAGACCTTATAGCTGAATGCTAATCGGGAGCCAGAAGCTATTGCCTGGGGAAGGTTCAACACGGCTGCACAGAGCCTAACAAGATTGCATGCTGTGCTTGGATTGATGCCTGAAAGCAGCAGGCAGTTGATCCATAGAATATTGTATATCACACCAAAGGACACAATAGAAAGCCCTTGTCTTCAAAGAGGAAAAGCTGAGCCTGCAACTATTGAGAAGTCTCTGGCTTCTTCCAATCAAATGCAGACTGGCCATAGAGCACGGCCTTCAGTTTAAACTCACTTTGGGGTGAGTTTCAAGCTGAAGAGTGCAAAAGGAAATATACAAAGCATATGTAGGAAAAAAAAAAATTAAAACATGAGCAAATCAGTAGCTTTCATGCGTTGGTTTGTGAAACGGCCATGCGGGTATTTACACACAGGATGCTCAGGTCAAATGATTGAGTTAGACTTTCTATGGCTGAAAAATATTGTATTTATGCATTGCCATTTAATCATATCAGAGAAGGCCCAGTTATTTCTATAGTGACTGAAGGATCACCAAGTGCTCTGGATTTACACTATTCTTGCTTGTATCAGTGGGTGCTGGTTTCACTATAGGTTCAAATTATTGTGACCCACTTAGTGGATTCATTGTGATCAATAGTGATCTACAAATGCCTTAAATTAATTTACTGGATGAGTATTTGTTTCCATGAGCTGTGAAGGGGAAGGAGCAAGAATTTTCTTCCTAAAATTGAACTGGATTAATCACATCCTGACAATTTTGGAAAGGTGCTGTTGCCTTCTTGAAAAAGAGGATGTTCTGCGTGCTCCCAGCTTTCTGGTTGTCCTTTTCCATCTGGAGAATGGGAAATTCTGGTGTCTGGCAGGAAGTTGCTTCCTCCAAGGCACCAACTCTAAGCCAAGGGCTTTTTGATTCACGGGGTAAATGGAGTATCCCCCTCTTAATCCAAGCAGAGCTCTGGCAGTATCTGGTGCCAAAAGTTTGGCCTGTTGTTGCAAGGTACCCAGCAAAGAATAGCTTGTTTGTCTGGAGCACTGCAGTCCCATTCAGAAGCCCTTTAACCAGATTAGAGAAGGATTGAAGGCATTAGTTCATGAGTGTCTTGGAGTTTATTCTGGATGAACACAGGGCATTGCCCAACAGCCCATGGGAACCCAGCATAGCTTTCCAGCCAGGAAGTCTGATTCTGGGCACATGGGGGATTTTGTCAGCCACAGGGAGGGGGCTCTTGGGTTTGGAGACAACAAGATCTGAAAAGTCAGGGATCCCTGGAGGGTGTTAATGATTAACTGCCTTTGGAGTCCTGACTGGACCGTGCCAGGATCTGTAAACAAGCCAGAGCAGTGCTGGCACATTCTCCCTCATCCCTCCCTATTTTCTTGGACAGGGACTGGGGGGAAGGGGGGGTGGGGGAGAGATACCAGCTGAATCAGGAGGAGAGAGAGTCGCTGCTGCTGGCTTGAATGCAAGGCCTGTCAGTGGGATGGAATGCAGAGAACAGTGTCCACGAGATCAGGACTGAGAGGCCATCCAGTCCGCTGTGCTCAGCAGACCTCAGCCCCTCCATCTTGGTAGCCCAAGGAACATAACCTTGCTTTCCCATGCACGCTGTTACGTTTGACCTTACTAACATGCATGCACACACACACATGGGCTTTGGGTGTCATCCTCTTATTACTAGCGTACCCAGAGGATTGCATAGCTATACTACCCTCTGCTGGTTCCCCCAAGCAGCACAGTTCCTGCATATCCCTCACATAACTTCTTTTTTAATCCCCAGACCTGTCTCTAATGCATTTTATTTTCTATGCCCTCTGTCCATAGACAGAGAATTTACCATGCACACATCACACAAGTAACTTACCATCCAGAGCACTGCAATTCTTCCACTCCCTGGCAAGGGGAATGTGTCAGTCAATACTGCGGGCCAAGGTGCCTTTCCAGGAAAATGAGGTGGCCGTCCTAGTTCCAGATGTGCTTTTAGTCATGGGGTCCTTTGCTGGATCCTCTGTAAAGAAAACTTCAAGCTTTATTTGTTTATATGTACTCTTTTACTTGGCTGCACATTATTCTTTGGCAAACGTGTGCTCGTCTGTGAGTGAGGTATGTAAGTCTCTGCAAGGCGAGACCACACTATGGTTCTGAGGCAACCTAGTCCTTGTGCTCGCAACTCTAAGCACTCCACGGTGGAACCAAATCCAGTTCAGAAATAACTCCCCTTCCCCCAACGTGCTCCAATTGCAATGGCTGGCATCCGAAGCAGCCCCCTAAGTTGGGTGTCCTCCACTCCCTCTGGAGGCCCCAGCACCAACCAGAGAGAGTCAACACACTAGTAAGTCCTTAATACCTAACCTAGGAGGAGGCTCAGCAGCCATGTTTATTCCTGACAGGTTCCTTTCAATCCATGATTTGCTGCACTAGACTGACTATCTGGATATAGCCCAGCAAGCCCTGTCTCCGCCTGCGTCATCAACCTTGGAGACACGCTCCTGAAGCTTGGAACTAACAGTTGAGCAGCAAGGAGCATGCAAACATAAGTAACTTTGCTTTCCCCCTTCCTATTTCTTTGCAGGACACTTGATAAAACAGCAGTAGGACATCTTGTAGGATACCAACAGCTCCAGGAGCATCCCTATGCAGTTTTGCAGCCCTCCAGAGGGATGTCCCAGTCACACCTTCTCGGAATCCTACTTGCGCTGGTGCTCTGCCTTCAGGTAAGGATTCCTCCCTCTTTTCTGGCTGCTTCAGATCAAATACACAAATATCAAGCAGGCCAGTCCACCTTTTTTTTTTTTTTTCTCTCAGGGAGCTTCTGCCCAGGTTATGGAATATGTATATGAATATGTATATGAAAGTTGGAAGGCCTACAGTGAAGAATGTCATCACAATATGAGCCTTTGGCCACGATCTACTGGTGAGACAAGGTCCCCCTGGAGATTGAGTATCAGTGACAATTTATCTGAACAAGGACAATGAAATAGGGGCAAGCACTGACAGTTTGTCAGAGTGTTTACTGATTTTCTTCCAGCTTATTCTGTTGGAATCATATGCTTTTGAAAGCTGGGATCCTATGCTTTTTTATAACATCCTGAAAACTATTATGGAAGAATTTTGAAAACTGGAGGAATGGGGAAGGACATCATAGAAATAGTATAATGCAACTTAACAGACTACTTTTTTCCTTGAGAGTGATGCATTCATGAATGTACAGACACACACAAATGGTTTCAAGGCTGAGTTTTATGAATGAAGTACAAGGCAGAAACTACTAGGCAAGCATATAGGTTTCACACATGAATAAAGCAGGGGGAATGATCTCACAGATACATCTTCAGTACAGCTTGTTTGATTTAAGTCTAGTGAAATCCCCCAAAGAGTTTATTGGATAAAATATTTTAGGTCCGCAAGATAGATGCAAGACTAAAGATATAATCATGGAAATAGAATAAAATATAAAAATAAGGAAAAAAAAAACCCATACATATAATTGCTGTTCCCGTCTTTGTATTTTCTTCTCTTCTCTAGACTTGGTTTGTAACCGAACCTTTGATAAATATTCATGCTGGCCTGATGCACAACTCAATAGCACTGTCAACGTTTCCTGCCCCTGGTACCTGCCCTGGTATGATCAAGGTACAGTATTTGTACTAGGGAGATGATGGCATTGCACCATATCTTTAGCAGGGAAAATGGACAGTGTGTATCTAGACAATGTGTGTGGTGATTATAATGTCTGAGGACTGGGGAGACCCTTTCACTTCCATCTGCAGCCAAGAAAGCTCATTAGGTAATTGAAATAAACCAACCTACTATCCTACCTTGACTAACTTAGAGAGATACAATACAAAGATATGACGTACTGTATTCTTCTATTGTATAAGCCTGTAAGGTAGTAAAAAATTCAATGATATATGTCAACTTCCAACCTTAGAGATGGCCATGTATTGGTCAATATGCTTACTTATTGTCTATAATTCACAGTGGGGAAAATGAATGATTGATTATGCCATTATTATTTCAAAGTTCGAGAAAGTCTTTTACTGTTTTATTTATTTAGTTTTTGTTACCTATTATTTGAGATACTTCCATAAAATTTCATAAATTCAATGTAGTTTATCAATTTTAAAATATAATTTAAAAGCTTACACGCACAGTGTTTTGATTCTGAATGAAAAGAGGATCATAAAACGAATATAAAATAAGGGAAATGGTAAGTGAATGCTTAAAAGATTAGCCTAATTTTCTGGGGAAAGGTGAGATGAAAGTCAAAGAGTGCCAGAATTTATATTTAGAACAGACATTAGAATCAGCAATGGATGATTAAAGCTCAGAACAGGTAGACATTCTCTGTGAAGTCAGATATATTTATGATAATGTTTCTCTTTATTCCTGTAGTGGAGCATGGCTATGTATTCAAGAAATGTGGTCCAGATGGACAGTGGGTGACTGGTCCTGGAGGGAAGTCACTGCGCAATGCTGATCAATGTATGATAGACAACAAGGAAGACCAGGTTAGCAGAGATCTAATTAAGTTCTATTAATTTCTACAAGATCATCTTTTTTTGGCTTCCAATAGACAAAAGATCTGAATTGGTTTTGTGCATTCAGACGAACTCTTTTCCTCTTCTTCCCCCTCCCCCAGGAGTGGTTTGATAGAATCTATGGAAGCTTCAGAGTGATGTACACGGTGGGCTACTCAGTGTCCCTCTGCGCTCTGCTTCTGGCCTTGGCTGTGTTGCTCGGCTTCAGGTGATTTGGAAACTGGATCGGGCCTGGAGATGGTGGGGTGGTTGACCCTTGCAGAGTTGGAATGAGGTGGATTCCTTCAAAGTGGGAGGATAAAAGAGGAGGGGATTAGTAGAGGTCACAGGCCTACTATTAGTGCCTCCAGAAGCTCACTCAGCATGAGCAAAAGGGGCCCTCAAGCAAAACAAGTGTGGATTGTCTTATTCTGAAATATATACTATCCTCTACTGAGGGAAGCCCTAGTCTTTAAGTCCAACCTCTAAAATTATCTAGCTTAATCACTACTGATTAAAACACTGATGGGGAGTTGAGAGCAAGACATCTTAAAGTTGCCAAGATTGAGAAAGTCATTAAAAAGACATTTAACCCTAGTCCATCTCATCCCACTTTGAGCACAATTTGGGAGAAGATGCACTGGAGTAGACACACCTAGCTAGTCTGGAGAGACTGGGTTTTCTTCAGAGCTGTTAATGTGAGAGGTTGCTGCAAGGGGTTGAAGAGAATGATAAAATTTCAAAACTGATGAATGGAGTGAAGGGGCAAAAAAAGGGAATGGGAGGAGCAGTGGCCCAGTGGGGGTGAAGGTTTGGGCAGAGAAGTGCAGTGTGACCTGACCCAGATAGACAAGCATTTTTGACACGCTCCCTGCTCTCCAGCAAGCTGCACTGTATGCGCAACTACATCCACATGAATCTCTTCGCCTCCTTCATCCTGAAGGGTGTCTCAGTGCTCACCATTGACACGCTGCTCCACACTCGCTACAGTGAGAAGGTTGATGACTACAACGTGAGCCTTTGGCAGAGTGACAAGGTAACAGCACCCTCTTTTATAGTTCCTTGTTCATTTTATTTTCTCCTGTCTCCTGTTTCCAGCTACACTGTAAGGCTTCCACCCAACCAACACCCACCTGTATATGTACAGATCCAATAAACCTTATGACAGGAGTTTCTGAACATTGTGATAATGCAACCCCCTCAAGTAATAAATGAACTTCTGTGACACCCCTGCCATCATGAATTAGGATGGACAAGTAATATGTCTAAATAATTTATGTACAAGTAATTACATGTTTTTATGAGTAGACTTGGTGGTTCCTCTGTATCACTAGAAGTTTCAAGAACCATAGGGGCCCACTGCAGGCTCACATAGTCACAATGGGGGATAAAAGCCTGGCTGAGTTTTGACAGTGCTGCTACCCCTTCAGTTTTTAAATAAATTATGACACACTACTTCCCCTCCACACTTCCTGAAGATCCTTGTGTGTCTCTGAGAGGTCCCAACCTCCAGTCTAAGAATCTCCATTTTATGCCCATCATTCTGTTATTCTACGGTCTCAGCGTTTCTGTTCCCATGCCCAAACAACCAAGGACCACTGAAAAGTTTGGGGATGGTTTGGAATAACTTATGGGGAAAGAACATTTTTAGGCCAGCTGAAACTTACATTCAGTTTCTCTACCGCACAGTGCTACATGTCATAACCTTCGCATAAGGATGCTGTATTGTGTTTTACATATGTAACTGCTGAAGATAAGATCCTTGTGAAAGCTCATCCTGGAGCTAGACTTTGATTCAAAGTGAGCCATGCTATAAAATCTCCATTCAATGATTTAGTGTTTGTACTTCCTAGTTTTATTTGGTGAGGGAGACCTGATCCTCTGGAAGATTCTGAACTACATTTCCCAGCAGCTCCTGTCAGTAATTCTGCTTTGGCAACATCTGGAAAGTTACACATTACCCATTTTGTTATCCTGGATATAGGAAATAGCACTGTTATCTCTCTTCAAATGATTTCTATCAACTAACAACTGCAACCCACAATTCAAGGAAAGGCTGCTGATACATTGCCCAGAAAGCTCTGAACCTTGTAAAAGTGACAAAAGAGTGTTTCATCCTTTTCTTTTTTCCTCCAAGACTCCCCAGGCTGCCCCACTGCTAGTTTTTAACCATAAGCCAATGTTCCTCAGTCTTAGTGACTTTAAGATGTGTGGACTTCAACCCCAAGATCTAAGACCACTCCCATCAACATAGACAGGCAAGCCACCACCAGAATATAAACTGACAGCACTCCTTACTAGCACTGATGATGTTACGAAGTTAGGATAATGAAATGCCTGTAAGAAAAAAAGCAAGCTCAGGCGGCTATGGAGATTCTCAAGCACTGATGAAGTTTCTTGGGCAAGAAGCGAAACGTCTTCAAAGAAAAATCAGAATGTCCAGTAACCTCTTGAAAAAGCACCTTTGGAACAACCATGTCCTGGATGACTGAGAATCTCCATAGACGTTTAGTGATTGGCTTTGACAGAGCTGAAGAAACTTCTTAGATGAGAAGCAAAACGTCTTCAAAGAAAAATGTGAAAGTTCAGTTGCCTCTTGAAAAAAGCATCTGGGACAAGCAAGCTCAGAATGCACCAAGGACCCCTAACTCCAAGATTTCCCAGCCCACATGTATGAAGTCCATACATTATAAAATTTCCAAGGTTGAGAAACTCTGCCTTCAGGCATCAACACAAGAGCTACTTGGCTTGGACAAAAATGCTTCCCAACCCAGAAACCTGTCATTTACAGCAACATTTTATTTTTATTTATTTTGATTTGTCAATTGCTTACAAGATAATAGGTATAAGCATAGTTATGAATACATGGATGCATATAAGAAAAATAAAAGAAACAATAGGACAGGTGTTCTGTATGCAAATAACCGGCTTCAAATAATACATTCCGATTGGCTACTGAGAACGAAAAGGGATTGGTTCGTTGAACCAATCCCCTGCAGCCGCGGTGAAGGCGGCAAAAATAAACAACTGTCATTGGCTGCAAGCCGGCCGGGAAAATGTAACTAAAGACCGGCGCGGCTTGAGCGCATGTCTTATCTACATCCTGGCTTAACAATAAAGCTTTGCTGTTGGAACCCGGTCTAACCTTGTGTTTTTCCGGACAAGAACACTGGCGAGCGAGGGCTGGGATCGTCCTGAACGCAGACTCGAGCACGCGCGATGAGAAATATTCCAGATGACAAAAGAATGCGCTGGAAACAGACGCACGCCGCAACCTTTTAATCCCAACGAGGAAGAACTGGGATTCGTAATGCAGACGCGCTTCAGATGTACCCTGGAAGCATGAGATTGAAGACATCTCCGAACAACCAACAAGAGCCGTTTTTCTAACGCACTGCGGACTGACCATTTTACAATGCAAAGGCCTGGGCGAAGCCACCGAGACGTTAAACAGCTAACCTGGTCCGAATCCAGAAACTACTGAAAACGCACTAATGCAACGCAACGGTGTCCAAACCTCAATAAGAACGGCACGAATTCTACCGGAGAGACCAGAAAGAAGGTGAGCGGTAGCTGATTTCGGTAGCGCCTCCGACAGAATAGGGGGAGAGTGCTAATTCTTTAAACCCTCGACGAGGCTAGAGAGAGCCGAAGTAATTCTTGGGACTAAGCGATTCAACAGCGCGCAAAGTAAGCTACTGAACCAAGCTAAAGAATAACTTTAGCTGAGGCCATCGCGGAAAAGCCACAGCCGCTGAATGCCGCAAAAAGTCGCCGTTACCAATGAGACAGAGTGAACACACAGCAGGGACGAACAAAACCGGGCCGAGTGACAGGAAACAATCTCCCGTAACCACCCACCACGAAGACTAGGCGAGACGTCAGTCCAGACGACGAAGAGATCCACCGGAAAGAAAAAACCCCCCGAATCCACCGCGCATCCAGAAAGAGCGCGAAAAGAAATTTTGGCGGGAATGCGCTGGGCGCGAGGAAAGTCACCCGAGAGCGAATGCAGGTTCTCGAGTCCAATCGTGCAGAAGTTTGCAAGAAACGAGGCCATCGAGAAAGATCCTGCAGGAACAAAAAAAACTACAGCCCGACGAACGCGCATTCCCCCACACGAGCCGAGCCCGCGGCGAGGAGAGAAAGTGTGCCGCGAAACAACAAAACCGAAACGAGCGAATACACATCAAAGCTGTTACACATACCGCGGAGCCCGCTAAGACGGAAAGCGGAAAGAAAAGTTCAACGTAACAGTAAAAATTGAGGAAAGCCCGCGAAATGAGTGGACTCTGGGATCCTTCCTGTCATGGTCTTCGTGAGACACTATAAAAACAACTAGTCCCTGACCCGACCGACATGAACTAACAAACAGGGCTAACAAACTCTAGAAGGACTATACCAGGGAAACCAAATCCGGTAGTTGGCATGGCGCAATCAAAGTCCGTAGTAACACTATCGAAGGTTACTATCCGCTGACCATAGTCACCGAGACAGGCCGAGCCTCCTGGGCATCGGAATGGTTCGCGCCTTTGGGCACGGGATACCGGGATAGAACCTGAAGTGAGCACAACTGATGGGAGGAAGACTAATCCGGGAATTCAAGACGTGTTCGAGGGCCACTTGGCAAGTACCGGGGCAAACCCTATTTCCTTCAGTCCAGACCCACAAGTAAGCCCTAAAAGACATAAAAGCTGGCTGAGTTCCGTTTGCTTTAAAAGCAAAGATCGAGGAACAGTCTTAAATAAACTAGTAGCCCAGGGGGTGCTAGAGCATGTAGACCATGCCAAATGGGAAACGCGATAGTCACACCTATTAAGCCTGATGGTCAATCCGAATCTGTGGTGACTACAAGGCGACCCTGAAACCACGCACTACAACAGAGCGCAATAAACGCCCGGTGCCAGTAGTCCAGCATTTGCTACATTCCTGGGGGGAGGAAAATTTTTGCCAAACTCGACCTGGCACAAGCATACAAACAACTCCCAGTAACCCCGAGAAAAAGCGGAGGCACAGACTATAGTTACACAAAAGGGGCGTTCAGATGTAAGAGAGCTCCAATTTGGAGTCAGTGTGGCCCAGGCGTTTTTCAAAGCCTCATGGAACGCCTCTAAACGGCATACAAGGAGTTCGTACCGTCACTTTCGACGACGTCCTAATCTCAGCAAAAAACGAAAACGCAACTCAAAACAGAGCACTTAAAAAGGTACTAAACCAAATTCGGGAATGCTGGACCTAAAAGTAAAAAAAGAAAAGGCTGCCTGGCTAAAAAGAGTGGTTCGAATTTCTGGCTATTTAATAGATTGGAGAGGGTATACACCCCACCGAAAAGAAAACCAAAAGCCATAAATAAGCACCAGAACCAAGAAACAAAAGCGAGTTAACAGGCATTCTTTGGGTCTAATAAATTCTTTATATGTGTTCCTACCAAATAAGGCACAATAGCTAGAAACCGCTACAGCCAGGTTTACTGGACAAAAAAGCAATTTGGACTTGGGGGGCACAAAGAAGAAAAGCCTTTCACAAATAAAAGATTGCTAACTCGAATACCGTTCTCATACCAAATTCAGCGACACGTTACCCACTGAGAGTGACCTGCGACGCATCACCGTTTGGGATCGGAGCCATCCTGAGGCCAGCAACTTCCAGACGGAAGAGAAGGCGCCGTCGCATACTACTCCAAAAACTTCTGTCAAAAGCCGAGCGGATACAGCCAACTGGACAGAGAGGCCCTAGCAATTGTCGCTGGGTAAAGCGTTTTCATGAATACCTGTACGGGCGGGTTTTTAATTGTCAACAAGACCACAAAACGCTACTTGGATTTTGGGCGGAAACAAGCCCCCACACCAAAAAACATCCTGTCCCCAAGATGACTAGGTTGGTCGGAGTTTCCTAGCAGCCTACTCATACACCATAATACACCGGCCGGGGAACAAATTTCCCAGCGGACGCTTTGAAGCAAGCACCATTGCCAGCTACGGAAAGAGACCCGGCACCAACGATGACTGCCCCTACAGATAGAGACATGCCCCGATCTACCCATCTCCGCGAATGATGTCGCCAGAGCCCACGGAAAAGACCACTGACCGCGCCCGAATACTTAACTGGGTAGGTAGAGGCTGGCCGAAAATCAAAAAACCGATGACTTTAAACCCTTTCCGCACCAAGACAAACCGAAACTATCTATAGAGAAGGATGTCTCTGTGGGTGAGCGGGTAGTTTCCCAAACAAATTACAAACCAAGGTTCTGAGCATGCTGCATGAAGGGACACCCGGGAATTGTTAAAATGAAAAGCCTTGCAAAGGAGCTATGTCTGGTGGCCGGGCAATTGACATGACATTGGAGTATTGGGTCACGCTCGTGCAATACCAAATGCCAGAAAGAGGCCAGACCATCATCGCTCTCAAAAGCACCTAGTTAAGGGACTGGGATTCAAGGGGCCCCTGGTCGCGGATCCATATCGATTTCCGGGGGCCCACCAAGGGACACACGTTTCTGAATTGTCGTGGACGCATACTCCAATTGGCTAGAGGTAAAAATTATGCCTCACGACAACAGAAATGGTAATAAGGGAACTAAGACAAACTTTTTGCAAACCCCACGGCCTGCGGACGTACTAGTGCCGATAATGGACCTCACTAACCAGCTATCTATTCCGAACAATACCCTAGCCTCTCCTGGGTATTAGACAAAGCCCTCAGCAGCGCCGGCCCATCCGGCGGCAAACGGTAGGGCTGAAAGAATGTCAGGTTTTACCAAAGGAGGGTTGGAAAAGGATGGGACACTGGGGACGTCCAAAGCAAAATAAACGGCTACTCACCCGCCAACATATAACACTTTGTCCAAAGTACCAACAACCAACAAAACCCCCATCAGAACTAAACTGAATGGGGAGAAAAACTCAGATGCAGCTAGATCGGCTACATCCAAACCTTCACACCAGAAAACCCCCCTGACTCTCACACAATTCAAGCGAAGTTTCAAAATTGGCGATCTGGTATAATGCAAAAAAATTTTTACGGGAGAACCCATTAATAGGTACCGGCGGGACAAATCAGAGACCTAACAGGCCCAAATGTCATACCGATAACGGTAGACGATGGCAGGAGTGGAACGGCACATTGACCAGCTTCCGGTCCCGAAACTTAGAAAGGAACGATAAAACCACAACCCAAACAACAACAAAAAAACGACGAATTTCAAACAAAGAGGGGGGGGAACACGATAAAATAAATAAAGAGAAAAACCGTTTAAAAAACAATGCTCCGAAAAACAAACTATCAAAAAAGAAGACAATGGAGCAACTCAAAGGAAGACTCACTGTTGATGAGAAAGTGTTGCGTGAAGAATCCACCGGGGAAGGAGGCCCACCAATGCCGGCTCTAACCTGCCCGGAGGAAACGGGAGGGAGCGCCAGCGAAGCCCGCCGCCCAAAGCACCTCAGGCGGTGGCAAATGATGCAGGCCTCACGCCTTCCAGACGTTCCAGAGAGAAATGCGCAGAAAGGAAACAGCCACCTCCCGAAACGGTCGAAAGACACGCACACAAATGAAGCGCGCAGGTCCAGTCCGAGCCAGAAGAAGCCCCGCCTACCTTACGAGACTACGTCACGACGTAGGACCAAACCAAGAGGGGAGGGGTGTTCTGTATGCAAATAAACCGGCTTCAAAATAAATACATTCCGATTGGCTACTGAGAACGAAAAGGAATTGGTCCCTTCTTGAACCAATCCCTGGCAGCCGCGGGATAGGCGGCAAAATCAAACAACTGTCATTGCCTGCAAGCCGCCGGAAATGTATAAAAGACCGGCGCGGCTTGAGCCAATGTTCCTTATCTACATCCTGGCTTACAATAAAGACTTTGCTGTTAGAACCCGGTCTACCTCGTGTTTTTCCGGACAAAACAACAGGGACGGTAGGCACGTTGGTGCGCTTATGCATGCCCCCTATAGACCTCTTAGGAAAGGGGTGAAGTCAATAGTAGACAGTCTAAGGTTAAAGTTTTTGGGATTATCCTTCTTCCTGACTCCTTCCTTTCTCCAGGTAGCAGCAGGGTGCCAGGCAGCCACAGTGTTTATGCAGTATGGTATTGTGGCCAACTATTGCTGGCTGCTGGTCGAAGGAATTTATCTGTACAACTTGCTGGTGTTGACTGTCTTCTCTGAACGCAGCTATTTCACCCTCTATCTCTGCATTGGCTGGGGTGAGTACAGGATGGGGAGTTGAGTGTTTGGCATAGAGCGAGTGCAACAGTTAGGATTATGAGAATAGCCAGGCTGTGTGGATTTATGGACCCAGACTGCTCCTTTGATTCCACTGGCAATTAGGTTTAGATCCAGAGGTATCTTCCTCTGGACAAACGAAGAGGGGTGGTGGTTTCTATTGATAATAGCAACTGCAGTCAGCAACCTCCAGAAGTTCACACATTGCCTTCTCATTGCAGTCTCCCACTTACCATTTCCCACACTGTTCAGGAGGGTCCAGTTACTCTCCAGAACACCTCTTCTGGGGAAAGGAAGCATTGTGGAAAATCTCTTCCTATGTCTTCTTTTTGTGGGAATGTCCTGTGGTCTGTCCATGGGGAGTCTCTGGATCCAAGGCTGAATGTGTTTTTGTAGGTTCAATTCAGCTCAGCCCTTTTACCTGCAAGTGGGAAAGATAATGTCATTCTGCTCTGTAAATAAAAAAATGGTGCTATTTACAAGCTTTCCAAAAGATCAAGACGTCTAGTTGTGTAGTGGAGGTGTTTTAAAAACAATTGAATAACTATTGCTTGATTTTAAAAAATGCATATATTGAATAATTGACATCCTACCTAACTATTCTGACTTTTGTTCCTGTCCTTCTAAGTCTCATCTAAATAGCTTGTGCTTTTACAATGCTATCCCTCTTTATTGACCATGTCAACTGTGACTAAGGAGAATTGGAGTTCTGTGATACTTGGAGAACCTTACATTGCCCACGTCTTTTTTGAAGCATATATAATGAGCAAGTCAGGAAAAGTTAGATGGTCTCAATAAAAACAGAATCTGAGAAACATGAGAACAAATTAGTTGTGATCCCAATCATACAAGCAGAAATTCTGCATTGGCTTTTAACATGTTAATTGCCTGCATGAAGGCCTAACTCAGATCAGGATTAGGACTTGAAGGTTAGGGAGCTTGATTACTATGTACCTATAGAGGCCCCAATCCAGATGTTATTTGTACTGGGGCAATTGCCATTGAAACGGATAAGTATATGTGTGACTTCAACAAACTGAATGAGAAAACCTAAAAGTCTGACAACTTGCCTCCCTCACACCTGTATTTTAGGAATTACAGGAGATATATATTGGGTGGAATCTAGAATATTAACTTCTTCTGCACTGACTTTTTGGCTGTGTTGAAAAGATCATTTCTTGCATAATTCTGTTCCCCTTTTTCCTTCCAGGAGCCCCAATCTTCTTCATTGTGCCATGGGTGGTGGTCAAATATCTTTACGAAAATATTCAGTAAGTTGCAAAAAAAAAAAAAGCCACAAAAATGCAATATNAAAAAAAAAAAAAAGCCACAAAAATGCAATATCAAACATGTAGATGGTGCACAAGTTGGCTACGGTTTTTCTGTAGCCCCAGTATTACCAGGTGCTTTAGGAAGTGCCACTCACTTGAGATTTGGAAATGTATGGTCAAGGAAATCGTACCATACAATATATGAGCAGAAGGAAAGATTGCTGAAGAATAAGAATCTGTTCCCATTTTCTTTCTTTCTTTCTTTCTTTCTTCATCCCTCCCCCAGTTGTTGGAGTACCAATAATAATATGGGCTTCTGGTGGATCCTGCGTTTCCCTGTATTCTTAGCCATTTTGGTAAGCCCCCATTTTTTTCTTTTCTTTGTTGAAACCATGGGAGCTAAATGCTCTGTTCAAAACTGCATTGTTTTCAGCTGTGTTCTTTATATGTTCTTTTAACCAATTAAGGGCAGGAGTGAGGGGGACTGTGTACAGTATTTACCTATGAGCTGTGAAGACATTTCACTTTTCCCTCCTGTCTTTAGTTACATTTTAAAAAATTATGCATCTCAGGATGGCTTCCAATAATCAATCAATTAACAAATAGAGTAAGATTAATTTTATTGTCACTTTGAATGTATACTAATCGGCATATATTAAAATAAAATTTTGCTGCATACAGCTCTCAAAGGGTCACCACCTCCAAAATACACTACATAAACATGACAAAATAAATATTGATAGATACAAAATTATGCATATACCCACATGTATTATATGACATGGAGAAACAACAGTCTAGTTCGGATGTAATACAGTATTGTGAAGCTCAAATCACTGCTTATTACAAATAAATAGCTGAAATTTCAAATATTCCCCCCCAAAAAACAAAACCTAGTATAGGCCTTCAAAAAAATTGTGTTATATTCTAAAACTCTTCTTTCAGGATAGAAAAAAAGCCTGTTGAAAAATTTCCCCTATCTTGTGCTGTAATTGCGCTAAGGGAGGGGTAGATGAGCCACAGCCTGGCAAATGCATGTGGCCCACATTGACCTCAATGGATAGGCACATAAAGAAGGAAACATAAGTGATATGCTGATGGAATGAATCTCCTGGCCCATCTGTTGGTAGTCCTCCACTTACAGCCATTCATTTAGCAACCGTTCAAAGTTACAACAGTACTGGAAAAAAGTGACTGGCAACTGGACCTCCTGCTTGTAATTCTCAGGGGCAGTATGCTGCCATTTAACCATTAAACCACTCAGAGTGCCATAAATTAAAGCACTTATGTAAGTCTAAATGCTATTGTTACTGCTACTATTACCTTTACAAGATCTCCACAATCATGTAATCATGATTCTAGCACTTGGCAACCATCATCTATTTTCTCTGGTTGCAGCATCATGGGATCACCATTTATGATCTTCCCAGCCAGCTTCCAACCAGTGAAGTCAATAAGGCCAGATTTGCTTACTGACTGCATAGTTCATTTTTACAACTGGTGTGATTTGCTTAACAACCGTCATAAAATTAGGCACAACTCATTTAACAATTGCCTTGCTTAGCAATGGAAATTCAGGTCCTACTGGTAGTTGTGGTCATAAGTTGAGGACTATCTTTAGTCCTGCAGTTTCTTTTCACAGACTTTTCTGCAAAAAGAAAGCTCCATGGTTTTGCAGCAGATGGCCTTCCAAGGGAACCAGGCGGCCATCAAGGCTAATAGCCTTTGATCCCATGACTTCCATAAATTGGTCCAATCCTTATTTGAAACCAACCCAGCTGATAGCCAGCTGCCCATCTCAGAACTGAATTGGCTGAGTTCCTCCTGCCAGCAGAGTGAAATGCATAAAGGGAGTCCTTCAAGTGACCTCTGGGGATTCCCCCGCATTTATACATTGTATATTGGATTCATGGGTTTTATTCTATCCATTTTGATCATATAGTTTTCAAATGTTCAGATTGCAATCAAGTTGATTATTGTACTGAGAAGACTTTTTCTCATTTTATTTTCTGTGTATAATAATGATGCCCAGTGTACATATAAGCATGTATATTTGGAAATGGGGTGGGGGAATAACTTGATCCCAATTGTTTACTTGTAAAGGGAATAGAAACTAGGGCTGTATAACACTTTGGATTAGAATGGAACAATGCATTGCAGGGGAATAGATGAACCTTTTTTTGGAATCACACAACTGCCCTCCAGAAGTGATATTCAGCCAGTTCGGACCGGTTCTGGTATACCAATATCAGAAATTTTGACTAGTTTGGAGAACTGGCAAATTCCACCTCTGACTGGCCCCGCTCACCTGCACCTGCTGTTACCTCTCCTATATTCCCTTGTTTTTTAGCTCAGCTGGTTCGTGTGGCAGAGTGGATTGCCGCACCTCAGCTGAGCTAAGAAACAGCTCAGCTAAGAAAACAGTTGAAAGAAAACAAGCTGAGCTAAGAAACAGCTCAGCTCAACAGCGTTTGGACAGAAGTTGGTCTTTGAGCCAGCACGCATGTGCATGTATAGAACCACTCATAGAACTGGTAGGAAAACATTTGGAAACCCACCATGTTGCCCTCCATAACTGCAATGTGATCCTGCAAAAAGATACAATAGTTTAAGATATTTTGAATTAAGAGGCTAGCAGCTGGTATTACATGAGCAGCTCTGCATACTCCAAAAGGCTTCACAGCCTTAACTGAAACCAATTAGGAAACATACTCCTGCAATCCTGGAACTATACTGTGGTCTGAGCACCAGGTCCTCATCCACATTTGAGTGACCACTTATGTGAAGCAGCTGAAGATTTTGACTTGTCTGATGTGATAACTTAACAAGAGTTATTATTTTATCAGTGCCACACTAGCACACAACTTATTTTTGAAAAAATACCAGAGGTTCTCCAGGAATGAACATACATTTTCTTGTGAGTTGCAGATTCTAGTGTTTCTATAGCACTTTTCTTAAATACTTATGTCCCAACATATGATTAATAAAATACTTCTCTGCCTGACAGCCTGTCAGTCTGTCTACCTATGAATGGTCAGTGAAATATTTTCTCTAGGAAATCTTATAGCACTAATTAAGGATAGAAATGATCAGTATCAGGACAGAAGCTACAAAACAGTCATTGTAAATTTGGGAAAAGTGAGAAAATAAATCAAAACTATAACACTATTTAACAATCCTCTAGATCTTTACTACGCATGGTTCTCTGGTCAACTCATGCAATGCTATCCCTCCCTGCCACTCAGTCATTCTGCTTTTTCTTTCTTTCAGATTAATTTCTTCATTTTCATCCGTATAATTCAGATCTTGGTCTCTAAGCTCCGTGCCCACCAGATGCGATACACAGACTACAAGTTTCGGTACTGGTTCTTGGTATTTCCCTCTTGAAAAAAGAACCTTTTTTTTAACCTTCCTTTTAAATCTTTGGCTTTCTAGGTCAGGGCAATTCCTTCTACTGGGTAGGGTTTGGAGTCTGCACCATGAACTATATGTTTCTAAAATAGCTATCATATACATTAAGACTATAGCACTTGCCAACTTTTGGTTGACTGCCCATAAAAGTTTACTCTGAGTGTAAACTTGCATGTAAAAATGTTTAATGTGACAAAAAGAAGAAATTATTAAATGAATGGGAAGCGATCTCAGTAACGATACTAAATTCACATTATGTCAAATTCAAATTCCATTTTGAATCTGCGTAGTTTCTGGGAGTGCAATTCCTGAAGCACTTCAATAAGACTGAATGTAGTGCTTGTCTCCATCGCAAACAATGATGCGCCTCTTTCCTACACATCTGTTTTTCCTTACGATGAACCCTAATCACCTGCTGTTCATTTAGGCTGGCGAAATCAACCCTGACTCTGATTCCCTTGCTGGGCATCCACGAGATGGTTTTTGCCTTTGTTATTGATGAGCAAGCCCAGGGCACTCTGCGCTTTGTCAAGCTGTTCTTTGACCTCTTTCTTGGCTCTTTTCAGGTAAGACACAAGAACTGTACTAATATATGGGCTCTTCCATATCTTCCATATAATTTTATTATTGGAAATTATTATTACAATGTTGGTAACTACCCTTCTGTATCCCTAGGGAATGCTGGTGGCCATTCTCTACTGCTTTGTGAACAAAGAGGTGAGTCTTAAACAAAGAAATATGGGACCCAGGCTTTGCCCCTTGTGGCTAAATTATGAGAGGTCCAGAATTGCAAGCTGCAATCATTTGAATGATGGTGGAGCAAAGTACAATGTCCTTTTGAGTTTCAGTGGTCTACTCATCAAAAAGCAATTAAGGGCAGCTATAACTATAGTTTTCAGTTCACACATCCATATGTGGTTGTATCACAGAACTGGTATTTTAGTTGCCAAATCTAACATACTGTTTGGATTTAAAATATTACTTGTAGTTGTAGATGCCTTATACTGTACATCAAATTATTTGAAGTCATTTTTTTCATTTGCAAGAGCCAGCATCCTTTCCCCCTTTTACACTTCTATACTCTGTCCTATGCTGGAAATAGAGGTGTAGGGCTGTACAAGGAAATCAGGATGCTACAAATAATGGTACCAAAAGGGCAACAAAGCCAACTTTTTGTGGTGTGTCCTCCCTATAGGTACAGTCAGAACTCACCAAAAAATGGTCACGCTGGAAACTTGGTCGGGACATAGAAGAAGAGTATAAACACACATACAGCAACACCCCCAATGCCCGTAACGGGAGGAACAGCAGCACCTGCAAGAAGCACAAACTGGTTGGCAACTACGTCAATGGTCTCAGCTGCAGCCAAGCAACTATACATACTAGCACGCAGTATTTGGAGAGGACCTGCTGCAGCATCAGTGAAAATCCAGTTGTGAATGAACTACCTCCTTGCTATGAATTTCCTGACATGAGGGGAGAGAGCAACATCTAAAGTAGTTCAGTCCATTGCCTCCAGCAGATTGGGCCCATTGATTCTTTTCTCATGAGACAGCAATATTGCAACGCAAGGATGACATAGCTGAGAGTCCAGGAGACACTGTGTGGAACGTGTGATTGGAAATTGACCAATGAATTGAAATCTCAGTGTCTGGTTGTGTCCTCTCTGAAATAGGGAGGCATATCCTGTTGAGACTCCTGTCCTCCTCCTCGTCTGCATTCATAGTATTCCATGGATTAACTCCATTGTAGGTGAGCAGAAAGCAACAAGTCAGTGATAGCCCAGGTATGGGTCTGGGAGAGTTATAGGCTAAAAGTCAGAGATGACATTAAATGGATTTTGGATGGAAAGACAGTACAGTACAGATGGAAAGACAGACTGTACAGTAGCTAAGACATCTGAAAGTCTACAGTTTAGACATTGCGCCTTGATTGGTGCTGATCAAACTGAGAATCTCAGAAACCTTTCTAGCTGTTTTTATAAAGAACAAGCTGAAAATGCATCAGCAGTATTTGCTAAAAGATAAACAAATGGAGCAGAAGGGGCTGTGCAATTTTTAAAAAATTAGTCATAAGGGAGTGTATTCAGAATTACTGCCTATTCCCTAACATGCTATATCCTGGTGGAAAATTCTGCCAAAAAGGTCTTGGAAACTAAGTCATCGGCAAAGCGTGCAAAGTTATATAATTGTTCAGTATAGCTAAATATTTTATTTCCGAGTTTAGTAATTGCAGAATTTGGGTTTGAGCACAAGAGTTCCAAAGTCCTTCTTGAAAATCTTTTTGCCTCTGGAGTGGTAGCACCTTAGGAATAAGGACCATGCTTCTTGAAAAAGATATGGTATTCAACAGAGGTGGTCTTCATCTGTAGAATTAGGGGCATAATTTGTCCTCCTGAGTATCTGGGTGATTTCAGGAAGTCACTTAGTAATGCTGTAATGTCCCTCTTAACTGGGAGTTAGAAATGAGAATTAGAGGATTCTGGGCAGCAAAATGCTGTTATCCTACACTTAACCACAACCACAACCCAAAACAGCCTGAACATAAATTTGGCCATTTTGCTATCAGCTGCTCACTTGGGTTATCAGGTAATTTGCACATTGTTTTGTGGTAGGTAACAGTATGGTACCAAAAGTGTTGCCTGTGATCTTAAGTAGGCAGCATCTGAAGATATTATTGACCATCTTTGTGGCTGTGCCATTACATCTGTTCTGTGGAAACACTTATTCCATTTGTTCCCAGGCTGACTCTGCCCTGAATGATTCTGTAAATTGATTTTTTGCTGAGGGCTGCCTCCGTGTCTGTGATGTCAGTGCCAATGTTCCGGAGATCAAACCCTCAATAAACAGTGTTATGTGTCTTGGCAACTTGGACAGTTTCTCTTGATGCACATCACAGCTCATCTTACTTCAGGACTGGGCTACACAACAGTTACTAACATGGACAGGAACAGCTGTCCTGCACTGGCCATATTAACCTTCATAGGAAAGTTATGTGACAGGTTTAAATTAGAACCATTGCAACAGACAGGTAATTATTGCCCTCTATGATTATGCAATGGCTCATTCAAAGCCTAAGATTCTGTCCTCCCAGAATAGGCATGGAAGAATTCCTCTGGCATTTCCAGGGGCATTAAAACATTTCAATCCAGACAACCCTAAGAAGAAACACAGAGATTCTCTAAGTTAGTCATGGAGCACTGCATCATTGTCTGTCTGTCTTTCTTATTTTTAAAATTGGTATGTGCACAAAAAAAATGTTGCTTCTGATCATGAACAGCCACAGAATAACTTCATGCATGCCCATCCTTATGATCCCTTAAAAATCCTTCAGTTGTAACACAATATGAATAAACAGAAATTTCTGTAATTGAGCTGCCACAACTCACCAGACTATTTAACGACTTTGTGTTTGGTGGAAAACCAGCTCAGGCTGTTAGTTTAAGGTTCAGTGTGTTGTGCGAATCTACAGAATTGGGATAATTCCATAAATTATAACTAACTTGACCATGGCTGCATGTGTTGTGTGAATTCAAGACTTCAAATGTTACCTCAAATTTTCCATCACCTACTTCCAATGATTATCACCTGCTTTTTTTCCTGTATTCACCTGACCCAAATTTTCCTGCCATGGATGTACCAAAGAGTGTCCTGTCATAGACTTGCGAGTCATTCTTAGAAAAATCAGTTATCTCTGTTGCTAGTAACTAGTTTCAGCAATCTCCATTACAGACATTATTAAACCCATGTTAGCAGAAATATTGTTTTCATGCAGGGGAAGGCTTCCAATCATTAGTATGTGAGACTTCCAGTTATAGAAGCAGTAGGACTCCAGCTCATTGCTGGAGGACATGAATGGGAAATGCCAGTGTGCTAATGTTCCATTTGCGGAATCCCAATTGCATCTGATAGGAACGTTGAACTAAATAGGACTTTTGGTCTGGTGTATCGTATCTCTTCTTACCTACAAGTCTTCTCACAGCAGTGGAAGAAAATAGGAAAAATGAGGGAAGTATTGGAGCAACAAGGAAAAGGTGAATCACATCTACCTACGTGCAGTTATTCTGGAAAGGAAAAGCTGTGTTTCATTCCAGGACATACATGTACTGTCTGACTTTGGCAAAATAATTCTCATCCAATGACTGCTTTAGGAATCCAACAGTTTTAATACTTGAACCAGAAGAAAAAGCTTATCTAGTAAATGCAGAGGCCATTGTGCTGTTATGTAAGTGTAACCCAATCATGCCAAAAATGCTCAGAGTAGGATCTTCAATCTAAAGTATTAGACAATCATATAGGTTGGTTGGTTCAGACTGCACTTGTCCGTGTGTGAAATGGTCAAGCCTGGCTGAGTTCCCAATAGTTTTGTTGTGAATCCTTTACCTGCTTGGTCCCCACTCCGTAAGTAAACTTCCCCCAACTTTCCAGATGTGCTACCTACAATTCCCATTATCTCTAGCAAGCACCATCAATCCCCATGACAGCTAGAACTTTATGAGAGTTGCAAATCCAGTCTAGTTTGAGGTTACCAGATTGGAGGAAATTGCCTCAAAGAAAATATTAGCAGACTGAGGGAAGAGAAGTGAAATAGAAGTAGCTAAAGGTCATATCCAATTTTCTCTGTAGGTTCATGACAGGTCATTAGTTTGATTTCATTTGATTTCAGCTTCTACCTCAATACGTAGCCAGAGGCTATTGTTTTGAGTTCAGTATTGCTTCTTGAATAAACTACTGTTAAGGTGAATGGCTAAAATAAATTCTGAGGCTACATTTTCAGCTGTGACCTTTCTGCCTAGTAATGCCTCCTTTAACAATGTGGTTTTTTTTCAACTATGCAAGAGATGGAGACTACAAGTCTAGTGACTCAAAGGGAAAGTTGAATGCAAAATAAGGAGGAAGGAAAAAAACAACACAGGGCTGTTTACCAGGAAGTTATTGTTTCTCTACCTGCTAACACCCTACAATGTAAAGGGCAATGGAGCATATGCTCAGAGGCCATAGCAGCCTTCCATAAGTGCAGTCAGAGCCGCTGTCTATTCCTCTCCCCAAAGGAGCTGCTGCCTTTACCAGATGCCTGGGGGCGGCACAAGATAATGAGCCTAATTGAAGCAAATTGCTGGAACACAAAGGCACTTTATGAGAAGGTAAATATGGCTGACAATCCATGCATATGACGTGTGTGTCTTTCTGACACTTACAGATATCTCACTTATTTTTACTACCCAATAGCAAAACATACAAGTGCACCTGTCCTCTGAAAGAGATTTTGCTCTTCTCATGATCCTAGTATTCTATTCCATTTCCTCTGTTCCCCCCTCAAATCCTCCCATCAAACTAAAATAACCCCTAATTTCAGCCTTCATTCTTTCCTAGTTTTGGGTCTATATGTCTTTGGAAAATTAACATTCCTCATGTCAGTGGCCTTAAGGAACATGATGATACTTAGAATCAGTATGTGTCAAAAATAATAGCTATTCTTGCCATTATGTTCTGGCTCTATTCAACTTACATCGATGAATCATTAAGTTTAATGAAGAAGGTAGATTTTAAAAAACACAGATGCTTGGAATAATTTGTTTTTCCATATGATTATTTAAAAAAAAACATGTTTTTTGTTCATATAAACATAAGACATGAAATTTGTCTGCCTTGTCTAATCCATCTGCCTTCCTTCCTGCCTTCCTTCCATGAGTTATGCCATTGTCACAAATCCAATCATTTTTGTAATTCAAACCACTAAAGATTGCTACTGCTAGTGCAGAGAAAAGGGGACAGTACAGGGGACTTGTGATTATAAACATTAACTCCTGCATAAGCAGAAACCTTCTGCTTAGTAATTGCCTATTTGGCAAATAAATGATCACATCACCTCATAGCATCACTGTTACTTACAAGCCCATTTCCATAGGGGGCACTCTATTAGCTCCAGAGTGGATTGCTCATGAGCTGGGAAGTGTATGTGCGCAACTACCTAATGCTGCATCTGAAAAATGCTTCGTCTCCAAGATCACAGATGCTTATTCACAATTAATTTGTGCAGATTTTGAATGTTTGGTTGCACCCAGACATATACTGCCCCATAGTATTTAACCGCACTCTGGGTGGTTTACAATGTCACCATATTGCCCCCAACAATCTAGTTCCTAATTTTACTGACCTTGGAAGGAGGAGTCAACCTTGAGTGTTGGATTGAACCAAAATTCTAACCACCGCGTCATCATGGCTCAATGGAGCCAGAGTCAGAGTCAGCCAGAACAGAGTCTTATCTGCTTTCCACCAGGTAACTTGTGCCTGCCAAGGAACTGAGATCCCTGTGTGATCAGCACCATTCCAGTCATCCTGTACATCCTGTGACTATAGAAGTCCCCCCTTTGGCAAATGACACAAGGTACTGCCCTTTATTGTGAAAAATAATTGTTAGTTGTGGACCTCCAAGCTTGAGTTCGGGTATAAAGGGCCAAACCTTCTGGTGGAGTAAATAGCACAATTGTACCCATGGGCCCTCTATTGTGCAAATATTTTCCCCTTTGCACAGTGTAGAACCAATTAAATGGGTCTACAGAGATTCTCAGTCATTCAGGTCATGGTTGTCCCAAAGGTGCTTTTTCAAGAGGCAACTGGACTTTTTGGTTTTTCTTTCATTTCTCATCCAAGATGTTTCTTGAAAAAACACCCTTGGGACAATGAAATGGGTCTCTTGTGACTGGAAAGGCTTGAGTTGTTTGTTTCGGAAGTAACAGGGAGACTCCTTCTTGCTTAAAAACCTGTGCTGACCAATTGGCCTCTATCTTCACCTGAATCTTCAATAGATCACTAGAGATGTGCTATGTTCCTTCTTGCTTCAAAAACTCTACTATCATCCCAGTGCCAAAGAAGCCCCCCATCAAGGAACTGAATGATTACAGACCAGTTGCTCTAACATCTGTAGTTATGAAAATCTTTGAAAGGCTTGTGCTGTTTGAAAGGCTTGTCTGTCTCTCCTAAAAACCACGGATCCACTGTTAGATCCCATACAGTTTGCATACTGAGCAAACAGATTGACAGATGATGCTGTAATATGGCTCTGCACTACATCCTACAATACCTTGATCTCCAAATACCTACGTAAGGGTCCACTTTGTAGACTTCAGTTCAGCATTCAATACCATCATTCCAGATATTCTTCGGACTAAACTAAACAAGGTAGTGGTACCTGAACACACTTGTAGTGGATCATAAGCTTCCTAACAGACAGGAAGCAGCAGGTGAAGCTAAGCAGAATCACATCTGATACCTGTACAATTAACACAGCCCCCCCCCAGGCTGTGTGCTTTCTCCACTTCTCCTATATACCAATGACTGAATCTCAAACAATACATCTATTAAAATACTGAAGTTTGCAAAATGATACAACAGTGATCGGTCTCATTCGAAGTAAACAATGAATCCGCATACAGATGGGAGGTTGTACAACTTGCCTCATGCTGTAACCGGAAGAAACTGGAACTGAATACAATCAAAACTGTAGAAATGTGTGTAGACTTTAGAAGAAACCCTCCCATTTCTACAGAGGAATTATTGAGTCTGTCATTGCACCTTTATAACTGTCTGGTTTGGTTTTGCAACCCAACAGGGACACAGACACAGGGATAACTAGGACTGCAGAAAAAAAATTACTACCCACTTGCCTTCCATTGAGGACCTGTATACTGCACGAGTCAAAAAGAGGGCTGTGAAAATATTTACAAACATAAATGGTTTCAACTCCTACCCTTAAAATGACGCTATAGAGCACTGCACACCAGAACAACTAGACACAAGGAGTTTTTTCCCAAACACCATTACTCTACTAAACAAATAATTCCCTCAACACTGTCAACTATTTACAAAGCCTGCACTACTATTACTATTAATCTTCTCATCACTCCTTTATCACCCATCCCCTCCCACTTGTGACTGTATGACTGTAACTTTGTCACTTGTATCTTATGATTTATATTGACTGTTTCCTAGTATGATTTGCTATGACTATCATTAAGTGTTGTACCTTATGATTCTTGACTCTTGACAAATGTATCTTTTCTCTTATGTACACTGTATATGTATATATACATATTTATACATTATATACAGTACATTTATACTTTATACACAGTATAAAGAGAGGAATAAGGCTGGACTCATTACATTCCCATGTGGTTTAAGTCCAACCCTTCTTGAATCCTGTTAACTCTTATCTAGCACCAATATAGTGTTCACTATCTAATTGACTAGATTCTTATGTATAGGCATGAGCAATAAATTAGTTTAACTGGAGCTTATCATGTCCCGATTGTTTGCATCTGGAGGTTTATGGGATATAGAAAATGTTAAATGAGAGGAGGGAAAGGACCTCAACTTCCATCCTTTCTTTGAGAACCTTTGAGACACAATCACGATACTTTGACTAAAACTACATATCATTTCTTTTCCTTAAAACAGTTCAAGCAACCTAGCAAGAGGGTGGGACAATATAATCCCTGGGTGCATGATTGCTGCCAAACTGGCATAGCTACCACAGGATTAAGGCTCTAAGGATCAGCCTTAGACAATAGCACTCTGTTTGTTTTTTTTAACATTAGCTCCCCTGAATCTTACCCACCTGACTAATGCAAAACTGTATGGATAATACATGTGTGACTTCTCTTTCTCATTTTGAATGGATTTTTTTTTGTAAAGCTGTATAAACCATTAACTCCAATATATTTACAAATATTTAAAGACCATATACCTATACCCACCCAAACCCTGAACATTTCAGCACAACCACTCTCATACCATAACATCTCTACTCATTGCCTCCTTCTGTCACAAAAATGCACAACCAAAAGAATAGTTCCCACCTTGGTTTAGAGACCTATAATGTTTACTGGAACACCCAACACACTTCTAGAGGAAGAAATGGCAGACTGAAGATGGGTCCTCAAAAAAATGGAGCTGGCAACAGCAGTGAAGAATGAAGAGCCAGTAAGTGGACCAGCTCTTTGAATCTCTCCAAACAAAAAGAGGATGTGAGATTGCCCACAAGTGCTCCAGACACTTTCTCTTCATGAGATGACCACAAAACACTAGTCTTCAATCAGTTTTGATCACTGGGAAAAGAGGAAATAGCTCAAACTGCAGGTGGAGCCTTTAAAAAGACACTGAGCATATATTTCCTTTTCTAATCACATTCTGAAACATGGAATCAAATATTGATTTCAACAACGTCAATAGCTTCTATGGATGGAAGTTTGTACTTTCAGATCTCCACTTTTTTTTAATGTAACCTTACAGTAAAGTAGAATTAGTTCATCTAATTATGTTTCCTGTCTGGTAGAAAAGGGAGGGCTGACATAAACCAAGGGCATAGCCAGTACATATTATCAAATACTCTACGTTTCTTTGATGAGAATGGAAACATGGCAATAGTTCTTTAGGACCATGGAGGAAGGGTTCCTTCTTTTTTGGTCAGCAGTCTACCATCCTCAGTGCTAATATATACATTAAGATGGTTTAAACATTTTCCTGCAGAAATTGTGGTACTTTTTCTTTTTTAATGCAAAATCTGAGTTATGGAAGACTTCCTCTGATACTAGCTAATATATAACTGTTTGATTTTCACAGTCCTAAATATGTGAATCTTGAAATTGGTGGAAGTATAAATATTATGGAAAATATTACATATAATAAGTCCTGTACTTAGAAGTTTGCTGTTTCTGACTTTCAGCTTTTTTCTCTAGGACTTTCTACCATTGTGATACTATCAGTAGCCACTAATGGTAGCAAATATTTTTTCTGCCCTTTGCAGAAGGAAATGAGTCAGTAAAACAGAATCAAAAGTGCCAAACTCAAATGAATCATTTAAGAAGTAATAAAATATTTTAAAAAATAAAAATCATCTAAACTTATCTTAAAATCCTTTATTCCATCATACAAACTGCAACTGTCATAATTTCTATATCTGTACTACCTTGTCAAAAGATATTAGAAACTAGTTCAAGCACAATTCAGTTTAAAAGACAAGAAACAAAGGAATAAACATAATGTAAAGTTATGAGGGGAAAACTAACAATGAAGTTGGATATTACAGTATGTAATATCCAACTGATTGCTCAGAGTTTGACATACTGGAAAGCAATTTATATATTTTTGGTATTTTCTGGGAACAGGGAAGAAGTTATCAGTTGCAACAGAAGTCATCTGACCACTTAAAGACAAAAATCTGCATGTTTTGATAATGTGCAGAAATCATCTATCTGTTCCAATCTTCTATCTATTATCTATCTTATTCTATGCTATCTACTCTATCTAACTATCATGATTATCTATGTCTCTCTGTGGTATGGTGTGGTGGGTGGTGTATGTTACTAACTTATAGTGTATGTATTCACACAACAGTGTGAAGTACCTGCAAACGACTTAAAAAAACAAATAAGTGCATATAGCTATCATGTTAGTCGTGTGTGTGGTGTGTAGTGAGTGCGCGCTATTTCAGCGTCTTCCTTTCGGTATTATCCCACGGTCATTGGTAAGTCGCTTGTTTAAGTTGTGGAGGGGCTAACGTTTCCAGAACTACATCCTAGCCATGCATCAGGCTCTAGTGATTGAGTTTGTAATTGTGGGGTCCAGCTCTCAAGCCATTGGTTTTAAATTTGAAGCTAGCCAAATTGCTGTCCCAGGATGCTCTTTTGGTTCCATCCTGATATGGGGTGTGGAAGTCCTGGTCTGTGTTTATTGGGAGCTTGGAGTTTGTTTGGATTGGTGTTTCTGGTTTCTTCTGTCTGTGTTTGTGGCTTTGATTGCTGGCAAACACTGTGTTCCCTGCATTGGAGGGCTTTCAGTGTCAGCTTGGCTATGCGTGTGAAGGAAGGCTATATTATCAAGTAGGAAGCTAGGTTTCATCTGGGTGGCCTGGTTGTGGTGTGTTTGAGCCTGGAGGTGATCAGAGGAGTCTGGTTTGTCGCCCAGTGTTTTGCCTGGCTTGTGGTGGGATCTTTCTATTTGAGAGTGCAGGCTCTCCCAGAGATGATTGACAGTCCTGGTGGAGATCGATCTTCTTCATTCATAGCTTTCAGGTACTTTTTTATCTCTATGGCCTCCTCGATGATGATTGCTGTGGTTCGGGGTTTTTCTATGTGAGCCTAGGGTTTTGGTTGCATTGAATGTTGATGTTGTGACTGTGGTTTTCCATGTGCTGGAACTAGTTGAGGAAGGTGTGTTCCAGCCTTTTACTGCATCTTTTGTGTTCATCCGCGGGTACTTATTCTTCCATGGTCTGTCCAAATGATATTGTGGCTGGGGCATGGATCGCTACAGGGAACTTCGTATACTGCCTTGGTATTTACCAGGGTCAATTTTTGTCGCTTTGGGTTTTTAATGGACTGGCTAAGTAATTTCTTTATTCGTCTGTTATTGAAAGGAAGTCTTGATGTGATAGCCATGTTCGGTAGAATATCTACTGATTTTATCTGTGCAATATCAGCATCTGTGATGTAGGGGCAAGACAGGCTGTTCATAGGGTGTTGGTCTCTAGGTCTCTGTTATGCTGGTGTGTATTTTTGTGGAAGATCAGGTTGGTGATTTTGTTTTTTTGGAAGCCACTTGAGTGTCAAATAATGTCCAGTCAGGGTGCATAGTTTATCTTGATATGTGTCTGGATCTCCAGGCCGTTGGTTCTGGTAATATGAGTTGTTCTCACCCACGGAAATTTATCTGTGCTGGGTGTGTGGGAGTTAGGGCGTTGAGGTAGCGGTTGGTGTGTTTTTCTTGTTGGTATAATGGTGTGTCCCAAGTGTGCCATCGTTCTTTCTGTAGTATTAGTAAACATCTCAGAATGGATAGTTTTCGTCTGTTTGTTTATTTCCGTTCCATGGTGAACTTGAGTTTGGGGTGTTATGTTGTTTGAGTGTGTAGGAATTGTGCTTTAGGTTTCTTTCCATGGGGCAAATACAACATGATTGTCATCGATGTATCTTACCGCATAGTATTGGGGTTTGTGGGTGGCATTAGCCAGGCGCTGCTGGATACGATTTCTTCCATGAACAGGTTTGCAATGACGGGTGAGCAGTGGATGATCCCCATAGGGGCTCCTTCAAGTTTGCTTAGTATCTTTGTGCTGATTGGGTATATGAAAATATGTGTTGTTGGGCAGTGTTCTGATTAGTTACCAATGACGTCTTTAGCTGTTGGGTATTTATCTTTGATGATTCCAGAGTTCTTTTATATGGGACTTGAGTGACAGTAGTGAAACAGCGGACGATCGGTAACGGGCACTTAAACGTAAAGCAGATCTTCTTTGCGTTCCACGGTGTAGATCTGTTGATATCATTTCCAGGAAGTGGGTATGAGTTTGTGTAGCATATGAACTGCGGTTTCAGCATGGGGTAGTAGTTGTTTTGCTTAAGTCATTAGCTAGGGTTTTCGCTTAATGGTGCTCCTATGGAGCTGACATAGGATCTCGAGAGGTATGCTTCTTTGTGTATTTTTGGGAGGCCGTACATGTTTGGGCACTGGACAGATTTTTCTCTTGGGTGATCGTCTGCTGGATTCTGTTGCTTATGTGGCTGGTATAATTTTCTTCTATGGGATTAATATTTTTCTAGATATGTGGTTGGGTATTGTGTTTATAGGTTTGTATGTGGAGTCTTGGAGTAGGCTCTGTCAATTTTGTTTCATAGTCTTTTTTCTTCCTTACTAACTGGGCATTTCTTTGTCTGCTGGGAGTATTATTATGTCTGTTATCATTTTTCAGGGTTTGTTGACGCTCTGAATTCATGCTTTATTGCAAATTATTTTTTGTGAGTTTCGTTGGTGCCATGGAGAATGATGATGAGTAACACCTGGATGTCTTATTTCTGTCAGCTTGCATCTGGTAATTTGAATTTGGTAGGGATTCTACTCGCAACATATGAATGGATATTCTGTGCGCGCTATTTTTTTTGGGTGCTAGGCAGAATTGAATCTGTTGAGATAGGAACAGTTTTCTGGTTTTAGTTGAGGGTTCTCTGTTGGGAACGTTGTATACTATAATTTGTTGTATCAAGGTGTCTGATGGTACAGGGTTACTTGGAGGATCTTTCCCTTGTCATTTTCTCCTAATTTTTTTGTTTTTAGAGTTTTTCTTGTGAGTTTTTCGTATGCTATATCCTTCAAGTTTACAGCGTCTCCAAGGTTGTATAAGGTTGTTGGTTATCATCTTATCGCCAAAAGTAAGGGTGGATTGTGCTCGCCAATTCCTCAGGTGTAAGTTGCTAGCAAACATTGTTTTAGACGATCAATTGGAATCTTTTACATGTGAAACTTCATTTCTGAGTAGAGCCAATTCTGTTCTTTTCAGGATACGTTTTGGTAGCTGCTGTGTGTATTGAAATGTGTAATTTGAGAGCAGGTTTTGGTGTGTAAATTTGTTGTCTCTTGCACTGCAAGAGAATTGCTTTGATGTTCCAACAAGTTTAATTCGCTGTCGCTCGTTGTAACTTCCCACTTCTTCTCTGAGACTTCTTGATCCTGGCTTAGATTACTATTTCCTCACCCACAGAGGTCAGATATTTGTTTAGTTTCTTAACTTCCAGGCTGGGTACTACTTAGTTTGTGACTGTTACAGGCTTCCTTACGGTAGCTATCGTAGTTCACCACGGTCATTGTACGTATGCTGGTTATGTTGTAGCAACGTTTCAGCAGCGAATCGTCATCATCGGCCATCATCCACGGCTGTTCTGTATGGATGTGGGGTCTACAGCTCCTGGTTTCAAATTTGAGGCTGGTCTATTCTGATTGAGTATGGTCTGATTTCTGATTAATTGATTTATTGATGATTGGGGTTGAAGCTGAAGCACTGAAAGCTCAACACAAGAACAAGAGCTGGTTGCCAACCATCAACAGGCACAAAACAGACAGAAGATACCGAAACACAACATCAAACTCCCAGAATCCAATGAACACAGACCCAGGTCTCCTATCCAATCAGAATGGACAGCCTCAATTGAAAACCAGGAACTGTGAGACATCACATCCGTACAGCAGCCTGAGTGATGGCAAGATGAAGATTCTGCTGAACGTTGCTACAACTTTAAACAGCACTACAATGACGTGAGGATAGATACTGAGGAAGCTAAAACAGCACACACATTAAGTACCCGCGAAAGCTTGAAAAAACATTATATATATATATAGTATAATATATATATGATAGAATAGATAGATAGATAGATAGATAGATAGATATAGGTATATGCAGCGATATAAGATATAGATATCGATATAGATATAGATATATGATTATAGATATAGATATAAAGCTCTCGGCGGTAACTATAGCATGATGTGTCTATTTAGCTTCCTTCGGGTATTATCCCACGCTCATTGTGGGGTTTAACAGCACTACAAGACGTGGGATAATACCCGAAGGAAGCTAAACAGCACATATATTATATAATGTAGTATCATTCATCCATCGGCTTCGCCTTATCGTAACCTCTCCTCCCTACTAATTATATATATTATACACACACACACTACACCAGTATATAAGGTCTGTCTGTCTGTCTGTCTGTCTGTCTGTCTGTTCTGGTCTGCCTCTGTCTGTCTGTCTGTCTGTCTATCTATCTATCTATCTATCTATCTATCTATCTATCTATCTATCTATCTATGCTTTCTTCTCCACATTGCGGGTGAGGCTTTGTGATCAGAGCTGAAGTTCTGGCAGATGCCTGCCACAGATGAACTGGGTTTTTCTTTTTTCTAGAAAACTGGAGGATGTGTCCACTTGTGGAAATCTTGAAAGGAAACAGAGGAGAATTAGAGACCTTAGCATCAGGCCTGTACCTCATTTGCTAAGATTTGTTAGGACATCTTGAAGAATAGTTTGCATATCATTACTCACCACAAATGACAAGTTTAGAACTTCTAGGAATGAAAATAAAGGCAACTGGCAATATGTCATCTTACTTGCACATTGTACAGAGTTGAACTATTCGAGATGAAACTTGTGGCATCTCCCAACTTCATACTCCTGGTTTTATGTTTCTAAACAAGATGTCTAAAGTCTTACTCATTCATGATGTAGAAGAGTTGGTGGGGAATAAAGCATAGTTTATAAAACTGACAGTTACAAATTAATCTAATTTACTGCAACTTCAAAAAGGATTATGTGATTCTTTAGGAAAATATCTCAGATTAAACCACTTTATAAAAAAAAATGCAGTAAAATGCGAGGTTGAAAATAGTGAATGCTGAATTTCTCCATTCCAGATGGAAAAAATACCACATAAGAAAGACTTCCAGTAACTCTTGCAGCTCATACAGCTCATTGAAACATCACCTCAAATGGCACAGCCATTAAAAGAAGCAAACTATTAAAAAAAGTTAAAAAAATAAAATGCAAGATAATGTATTTTTATCATGTATGTGTCATGTAACTAATTTGAAATGTCAGCCTAATTTGAATAATGTGTTGCTTTCATTTTACCTGAAGAAGTTACTGATCTATTGCAGAAAGAATTTGGTAGTATCTTTTCTGATCAACAGATTTTATTAAAAGGCTTTATTAAAAGCTATAGCTCACTTCACCAGATGCATGGAGTGCCAAAGTCAACATAGGATTTAAATTGGGATGAGATGGGGAGAGAGAGAAAAGAGAGAAAGTCCATTCACAATCTGGTTATGCAGATGCAGGTTACATATGAGACTGATTACAAGGGCCTTATTAATTAACAATGATAATGTGTTAAAAATCCATTGTGTTTGTGGAGACCCTTTGAGATTTCTAAAATCCTTTTGATGTATTTGAGTTCAGCAATCTCTTACTGAATAACAGCATTAGTTATGTCTCATTTTTCCAAAATAGTCCATCTGAGATCTGTAATGGAAGTCCTTAAGAGCTTAAATGCTCTTACTTTGTCCTTGAATGTTGATGTTGTGTCCTTTATATTTTTTGTGTGCAAATTGCATTGTTTGTCCTTTGTAGAATCCATAGGGACATTGCTAACAGGNGTAGAATCCATAGGGATATTGTTGATACCTCACTTTAGAGAAAAAAAAATAAGTAAAGTAGCCAATAATCTTCTTTGTGTGATTGTATGTGTCTACAGTTGGCCTGCTGATGTAAAACTGGGGGCGAGTTGGGTTTGTTGCAGGGTCTGGTTCTCCTGTTAGCATATTTGTTCTATTATTTTGGGGTCATTGGTTGTCTGTTTGCAGAGATTTCATTATCTGATTAAATGACACAGTCAGTGCTGGTGAATGGGGTTTACTCCCAGTTTACATGCGATAGCTTGCCCTGCCAGTGTTGTTAGAGGTGCAATTTCCTTGATGGGTATTAATTACTGCTTGGTTGGTATTAATCCTTACTTATCCGGCTGTACTGGAAGGGATGTGTTCTAGTTTTTTTATTCCTTTCTTAGCATTTTTATTGAATGTTGTATAAATGCGGTTTATCTCTATTTGTCTGTTGTTGGCTGATTTGTCTGAATGCCAACCTTCCAGGAATTCCCTAGGATTTTGGTTTTGCCTTCCAGGAATTTGGTTTGATCTAGGATGCTTACAATTTCCCAGTTGAAACAACAGTTAGGTGTTCATGTGTTGTGAGATTAAGGAGTCTTCAACTCATGTCTTCAACATGCTAGTTGCCATGAATACTCCCTGCTGGCCTTCTTTCTGTCCTACCTAGCAGCGGTTTATAGTCCTTATGTTGTATGTCATATATATTTTTCTTCTTCAGTTACCTTTTTTTTTTTTGCTTTATTTTGATTTTGTTAAATAAACCAAAAGATCCAGAAGCCCAAGTAGAAAAAAATAGGAGTTATCTACAACATACCATATAAGGATTGTAACAGCCACTATGTAGGGCAGACAGGCAAAAGATTAGCAAAATACATCTATGAATACTAACTTGTTCTAGCAGACAGAAAACATAATGAAAATTCCTTAATTTTACAACATGTGGATCAAGCACAAAGAGTACCAAGGACTCTAAAGTTCAATCCTTAGCTACATATATTCTACATGTAGATTATATATTGCATAGATTATATGTAGGTTATATGTTGTGTACATTATACAATATCTTCTATTGTTTTATTATTTGTAGTTCATTGTGAGAAACTGCTTGGGCTCTTATCTGTATGCAAGTATGAAAAATGATGCTGTAGTGATGTGTTATAAAAGAGGTTTTGTGCAATTCAGCAAATTGATTACAGACTCCCTTCAACACATCTGATACAGGCTTCCTATAAAAAGACAATCTCAGTACTTCGTTGGCTGATATAAATGTACTCTATTTGACTCCTATCCTCAAGTATTTTTGATTAATTTTTACATTTATTGAGTGACGACAGATAGTCCTCGACTTACAACCACAATTTAGCCCAACATTTTTGTTGCTAAGTGAAACAGTTGTTAAGTGAGTTATGCCCCATTTTATGGCATTTCTTGCCACATTTGTTAAGTGAATCACTGCAGTTGTTAAGTTAGTGACAAGGCTGTAAAGTGACTCTGGCTTCCCCATTGGCTTTGCTTCACAAAAGGCCAGGACACTTCAACTGTCAGAAATATGAGCCAGTTGCCAAGCATCTGAATTTTGATCACATGACTTTTTCATAAGTGTGAAAAACAATCAAGTCACTTTTTTCAGTGCTGTTGTAACTTCGGACTGTTGTAAGTCAAGGACTACCTGTACCAAAGAAATCTCAAATAAAAATACACAACCAAAAGAAAAATTAAAAAATCAAGAGAAAAGTAAAACTAAAGCAACAAGACCACAGAGGATATTCATTCACTGATACATATATAAAATTTTACATAAGAAATTCAAGGAATAATATCTACATTTCTAATGAAATCTTCAAAGTTCCAAAGATTATATTTGAAAAGGCTGTAACTGTAACTTTTCCAAATCTTGAACTACATTTTACATTTTCCCTTAGAAGAAATTCTTCTTGTGCCCTACGTAGATTACATCGTTAAGAGTTGGATTGTGTGGGGATTAAAATATGTATATCAAAATGGGCCCTCTTCTTATTAAATAAGTTCAAAAGATTGGAGTCTTCTTCTATGCAATGGCATTCTTTCCCTCTTACAGGTACTCCTCGACTTATGATTACAATAGAGCCCAACATTTCCACTGTAGACAAAATAGTTGTTAAGTGAGGTTTGCCCCATTTTTTACCTTTCCACACTCATTAAGTGAATCACTGTAGTTAACATGTTAAGTGAATCTGACTTCCTCATTGTCTTTGCTTGTCAGAAGGTCGCAAAAGGTGATCACGTGACCCTGGGACACTGCAACTGTCATAAATATGAGACAGTTGCCAAGCACTTGAATTTTGATCACATGACCATGAGGATGCTGCAATGGTCGTATGGGTGAGAAATGGTCATAGGTCACTTTTCCCAGTGCCATTGTAACTTTGAATGGTCATTAAATGAACTACAAGTATTATCTGTGCTAGATTTCAGAATTAATTTAAAAAATTATTACCATGTTTCTCGCAAAATAAGGCCAGGCCTTATTTTTTTTTGACCCCTGAAAAAACGGCTAGGCCGTCTTTTCGGGGGTGACTTAATTCCCCTCCTTGCATCCTCGGGCGGATGGGCGGTGATGGCTTGGATGTTGACCTCGGCATTGGTGGGGCACTTCGTATCGGGAGACCTTCCACCACCGTGGCAAGGCGACGGCCTGCGCTGCATCCTCCTCCGAGCTGAGCCCCGCCGAGTGAGCACCTCTGCCCGATGCCTGTACTGCTGCAGTGTTTGGAGCTGCTGGTGCATTTGGAGATGTGTGGGGACGGGGACAGGCTGGGCGAGGGGTGGAAAGGATGGGCGGCTTTGGGCTCTCTCTGCCGGACCCGCCAGCCAGGGAAGCAGTGCTGCCGTCGCCTCGCCTCCCTGTCCGCGGACGGGTGGGTGCTATCACTGCCTCAAGCAGCCTCTCCTTATGGCCTCTTCGGGTTTGGGCTGGAGGGACTTGGGAAGGAAGCCAAGCTCGGGTCGGCCTGGCTCTTTTGTTTGGTAGTCGGGCACGCACCTGCGGCTCGCTTTCCTGGTTCTGCCCAGCCAGCATGGCTCTGGCATGGCTCTGGCACGGCTCTGGCACGGCTCTGGCAGGATGAGTGGAGGGCCTGGCAGGGAGGCGCCCGCTGCCTTGGCAAGAGCTCTGCCGCCAGGCAGGAGGGCCTGCCTATCAGCTGCGCTGGGCGCCCCAGGCGAAGCTCTTCATGCTCTGCCCGGTGCCAGGCAGGGATGGCAGCAGGGTGCTTCTCCTGGGGTGGGCTGATCCTGCGCTACGACCCCAGGAGATTCGCTTCCCCATATGGGGTTGGGCTGCCCTCTCGGGCAGGTGAGGCTTTGTCGTACTGGCAGTAGGGCGTCGTTTTTAAAAGAATTGGCTTTGCCTGCGAAGAGAAGGCGGTGACAGGAGTGCCTGAAGCCGAGTGTCTCCGCCGGGCTCTGTTGCAGGGAGAAGCCCTGGCTGGCCGTGCATGGCTGCGCCAAACGCAGCGATGTTGCTTTAAACGCCACAGCAGCACGGGGAGAAGGGAAAGCAACGGTGGTGGAAGGTCTCCCGATACAAAGTGCCCCACCAATGCCAAAGAAAAGTATTTCCTAATGGCAAGCGCCCCTCCATTCCTCCCCATTTTCCATGTTTAATATAGGCCTTAATTTGGGAGGAGGAGCTTAATTTGATTTTATGCCTATAAATCATGCTGGGACTTCCTATTGGGGGAGGTAGTATTGTTGGAGAAACACGATATATAAAGAATAGAATAGAACAGAACAGAACAGAACAGAATAGAATAGAATAGAATAGAATAGAATAGAATAGAATAGAATAGAATAGAACAGAATTTTATTATGGTCTTAGACCAGCAATAGACATCACTATTCACAATATATAAAAATAGTACTGACACATTATAATACATTAATAGTGGATAAAAACATCCGTGTTAAGAAAATACAAGTTCTCCAGCAGTTAGGGTCACTCCCTGGTTTATATGAGTGGAGAGCCAATATGTTTGTGTGTAAATATCATTTTCCAAAGATTGTTCTATCTCCAAAAAATTGGCACAAATTGACAGCTATAATTCTGTAACCAATTTTTTTCTTGTAGACATTGCAGCAACACAGAATTTTGCCACTTCACATGGAATAGCCGGGTCTGAGTCCTGGAAGAGAAAGCTTACATAAAAATTGTCTGCCTCCCTGGCAATCTCTCTAGTAAGGGGAGAATATTCAATGACCTATAAACTCTGTATAACTCACAGTACAATAAAAATGTAAGATATCTTCAACTTCTCCTTTACCGCATACACATACCCGTTCTGCTATTTGTGTTTTCTTATACCTGCCCTGAAGGAGTGCTGATGAGAGAAAATTAAATCTGGCTCTATTATATAAAACATTTGGATGGAAGTTAGGATTTATTCTTTGGATCAGTTGGTAGATAAAATTAAACATTCTCTTTATAACTTTCCATCTTAAAGAACAAATATTTGCCTAGCACAACTCAGTAGCAGTATTTATGATTAAAGGATCTGTTGATATTCCAGTTTGGACCTGCAGCATTTTTAGCTTTGGAAACACCTAATTTACAAAATGTTATGACACAGAAAGAAATCTACAAGTATTCCTTCTGACATTCTGCCAACCATTAATCAGTTTGATATGTAATTTCAAATAATATTTCCACCTTATTTGTACTGGACTTGTGTTTATATAGAAAAGGTTTTGAGTAAATTATGTTTTTGGAAGTCAGTGTTTAGGCAAAGAAAGCAAATCCTCGGTGTTGTGTTAGAGTAAAAAGATTTATTCTTCAGCACTGGAAAGATAAACATATGACCACAACTATAGATAGTCCTCAACTTACAACCATTCATTTAGTGACCATTCGAAGTTACAACAGCACTGAAAAAAATGAGTTATGACTGTTTTTCACGCTTACAACTTTTGCAGCCATGTGATTAAAATTCAGGCTCATATCTATGACAGTTGCAGTGTCCGGGGTCATATAATCATCTTTCGCAATATTTTGACAAGCAAAGTCAATGGGGAAGCCAGATTCACTTTACAATCATGTTACTAACTTAACAGTTGCAATGATTCATTTATCAACTATGGCAAGAAAGGTCATAAAATGGGGCAAAATTCATTTACCAACTGTCTTGCTCAGCAACAGAAATATTGGACTCAATTGTGGTCATAGGTTGTACTCAAAGATCGACAGAGCTGATATTATGAGTAATTTATATACAAATCTTGTACCAACATGAATCCACTGTGGTGATTACAATAAAACGTGATCCTGTCCTTAAGTTGCTGTGGTTTGCTTTGTTTCGGCATAGAGTGTTTCCCAAGTCACAAATATCTGAACCTAGCCAACTGAATTGTTCAATAAATCACCATTAATTTAAACATGGCCTATTGTGAGGTGTGAAATTAAAACAGATAGCCCACTGAGCTCTGAATCAAACTGATTTCCAGGAATGCCATTTGCCTTACAAAAACACATTGTATTATTCATGGTGAAATACTACTGTATATTATCACTGATATTCCAAACAATTCTATGTGGTAAATGAAACGACAAAGAGGTTAATGCCAAAGATGACCTTAGATTTTGTGTCTCAACAAGAATTTGAATCTGTGCCATTGCTTATTATGTTCTGCCTTTCCTGCTTTTCTCTGACCCTACCTGCACTAACAAGGACACTGACATACCCCAGCCACATCTTTGTTCAGTGTCATCCCCCTGATGTGGCTCTTTTCCAGGGGTGGGATTCAAATCTTTCAACAATCTGTTCTGTGGGCATGGCTAGATGGGCGTGGTCATGTGACTGGATGGGCATGCCTTTTTTTTTTTTGCAGCACACACACACACCATTTGTTTCGTTTTTTGCTTTCTCGGTCTCAGGGAAGCCTCCTGGGGGAGTGTTTTTGCTCCCAGGAACTTCCCTGGGGCCCAGGAAGGCAAAAAATGGAGGCTTTTTGCCTCCTGGGCCTCAGGAAGCCTCCTGGATGAAGCAGTAAGACAGCGAGAGGGATCCCACCACATCTGATCATCAGCACAGCTGATCATTGGGAGGTAAAAAATAAACACCTTAAGGAGTGACTGGGCAGGGAGAATACAGTCAGCGATGTTGGGCATGCATGCGATGTCGCGCATGCGCAATGAGGACTGACTGGGCAGAAAGGGGCAGGGCCAGCCAAGGGCATGATTTGCTGGTTCTCTGAACTGCACAGATTCATCATAACTGGTTCTACAGAACTAGTCCAAACTAGTAGAATCCCACCCCTGCCCTTTTCTCTTCTCTGGCACATGGATTAAGTTGTTCTCAGTTATACCATAATTAGAGTAATATTTTGTCAGTTGTTTGGAGCACCCATCTCTTGACTAATATTAGGGAAAGTAGAGAGTATTTGCTGATTGTATCAGGATGATAGAGGCACAGGGTTCCCATCATGAAAGGTTTTTTTCAGCCCAGGTGCCACTCTGCTCATGGTTTATTGGATTTGGACCAAGAGTGGTGGATCACTAGCAATAGTCACTTTAGCAATTTTGTAATATGAAATGATGTTGAGACTCTAGAAAATGTGCAGAGGAAAGCAACCAGGATGATTAGGGGACTGGAGACTAAAACATACGAAGAATGGTTACAGGAACTGGGCATGGCTAGTCTAGTGAAGAGAAGGACCAGGGAAGACATGATAGCAGCATTCCAATATTTGATGGGCTGCCACAGTGAGGAAGGGGTCAACCTATTTTCCAAAACATGTCCAAAGAAGGTCAAACAAGGAATAATGGATGGAAACTGATCAAGGAGAAATTCAACCTGAAAATAAGGAGAAATTTTCTAACAGTGAGAGCAAACAACCAATGGAACAGCTTGCCTTCAGAAGTTGTGGAAGCTTCATCACTGAAGGCTTTCAAGAAGAGACTGGGCTGCCATCTGTCAGAAATGGTCTAGGGTCTGCTTGGGTGGGGGTTGGACTAGATGACCTACAAGGTCCTTTCCAGCTCTGTTAAAATCGTAAAGGAAAATAGTGTAATCATGAAATGCTAGGACTTCCCTTTCCCCTTTTATATTCTGAAGGCAACACAGAAAATTTAGAACAGTGTTTCCCAACCAAAGCTACTTCTAGGTGTGTGAACTTTAACTCACAGAATTCCCCCGCCAGTATGGAGATAAAAAGTATCCACAAAAGACACCTAAAACAAGATAGAGTGGTGACATCAATAACACTAGAACTTAGACTTATATGCCACTTCACAGTGCTTTACAGAGGTTAAGAGAGTCAACCTATTGCCCTCAACAATCTGGGTCCTCATTTTACTGACCTCGGAAGGATGGAAGGCTGAGTGAGACTGGTGAGACTCAAACCACTGAAATGCTGGCAGTCTGCAATTAGCAGAATTAGCCTGCAATACTGCATTGAGGACCCAGAATATGCTGACTCTGTAAACTGCTTAAAGAGGGCTGTAAAAAGCACTGTGAAGCAGTATATAACTCTAAGTGCTATTGATATTCTAACCACTGCACTATCCGCAAGTATTGTGGCCCCAATTGGTAGAAGAAAGAAGGGGGGAAGAAGCAATGTTTTCCACAAGAGCCCATGCCTAGTGGTTTAGCTCCCTTGTGATTCTTATTCTTTTTTTTTCTTATTCTTGAATAACTTATGCAGTGACAGAAGGGGCAAGGGGGATATTTATACAAAGCTGTCAACAGAAGACTGGAAGGGACCTAAAGTCAGATTTATCCGGTTCCTGCTATAGTGTCATGATTGGTGGATGCTTTCCTCACCAGCTGATGATAAAGGGCAGCAAAGACATGGACACAAAAAAGAGCTTTTCCTATCACACATTACACACCCATAATGAGATCAATGCTGTTCAACAGGAACTTGGAACAGACACAATAGAGGCAAAAGAGGACTGGCAACAAAAGCAGCCAATTTCATGCTGGCACAGTGTTCTGTTGACTCAAAATCAGTTGGCTATCATGTTCATTTGGAAGTGGTGAAAGTCCCTTGTCTGTTCTTAGGAACTTGTCAAGCTTGGCTATTTCTTCAGTGACATTTCTTGGGATACTAGAATTATAGGCTAGAATGGAAAATTGAAAAACAAAACAGAAAAAGGTAATCGCAGCCCAGTAACGCTGTCAAATAAAAGCTGCTGCAGAGGTTACTTCATAGGTATTTCCGTATAAAGGAAATGCCTATGAAGTCTCCAGGAACTTATCTTTACTCAAAGGTGACCTTTTCCCCCTAAGAAGAAGGTGAGAAGTAAAGGAATCTCTCAAATTGTACCTCTGCAGCAACAATTCTGCAAGATAGGCCATGCAAAGACAATGTGACTAGCTCAAAGTTATCCACTGATCCTGTGGTCAAATGGGGACCTGGATTGCCAGATTCCACATCTATTGTAACTCTATTACACGACAATGGTTCTCCACACACACAAAAACCCCACCAGATCTTTTTCAAAGCAGGTTACCGGTTAGACTCACAGTTAACAGTATCATTCCTTTTATGCGCATCTTCTGATCTCTGAGTAATTGATGGTGGAGTCAGGATAAATTCTGCTTGATAAGTTAGAGAAGGCCCTGATCTTCTATTCTGATCTTAGGCAACTCTTTTTAAAGAACATTAAAGATTATTAAGCAGACTAAGAAGTGAAGGAGATACATACTTAGCTCATTTCCTATTATTTTACCATTGGTTAAAAAGTACCGATAAAAAGTATAGTAAATACAAATCTGAAAATTTGCCTTTTCTCCCTTCCCTCTGGTTCAGTCTGCATTCCTTAGATCATAAAGGTCAACGTTTGTTAGCCCTAGAGATGTGCAGGCAAAAACAGCTTCTATTATGATCTCATCATTACCAATTGTTTCCTGACAGTATGGGTAGGAACACACAAAACGGAACAAAGATTGAGACGAAAGAAGGGATACCATGACATTTACTCACACAACAATGAAAATTCAATCCCAGGATTGACCCGAGTCGCTAAACCAAATAATTCTGCCTCTGTTACAAGCAGCACAGTTTAAACCATCATAGACCCCATTTGTCCCTACTGTTATTACCAAATCCTTTAGGGCATACATCCAAGGATATGACATCTTTTACAGCTTTTTTTTTAAAATTGAATCACAACCACTTAATGTGAAGTTGAGTTTAAGAGATTTTGTTTAATCAGTGGACTATGGCCAAGTGTGTCACCAGAACTGAGTCAGACCAACAATCCATATTGCCAAGAATAACCAATTCCAGGTACTATCAAGTAACTTGAAATATTCCTCCTGATCATAACTGCCAGCTTAGTCTTTTATTTTTAAATATAGCACATACGACTTAGACATCTTAGCAAACAGGCCCCTGATAATACTGATCCTCCTTCAAATTTTAATTGCTAACAATCCTGTTAATAGCATTTTCCATGACACCTCACAAAAAGCAGGATCTATATATCAGCCAAGAAAAATTTTGAGAGAGGATAGGGGATTCTCAGTCAATGTTATAGCAAGTGGCTCTTATGAACAGCTATTATGGAAGATGTACCAAGAGAAAACAGAAATGTCCAGAATCAGCAGGTACTCGTAACTCGTAACTCGTAATGGTGTTAGTGGTTATTCTAATGGTTACTTGGGTGCTGATGTTGTCCAGGAAGCATGAGTGTTAAAGGCGGAGATTGCCATGCTAGAAGGTGATGAGGGATCTTGTACTGTTGGTGGGGGCTGCGGGGAGAGGAAGACAGCAGAGAAGGGACAGATTTTGTTCCCTGCTCATTTATCCCACAGTAGGAACAGAAACTGCTGTCCCCCCTCTTGTCATGTGAGAGCAGCAAATTTGCTGGCCCTGCCTTAAAAGCACAGAGGATGGTCCACCCTAGGAACAGCATTTTCCCACTTTCTTCCTGTTATGAGGATAGGAAGGAAGCACACTGAGACCTGAGGAAGACCCAAGGAAGAACCCTGAATTTTGCAGACTTGCAAAATAGCTTACTTTTTGTAAGGATCATCATGCTGCAGGTAATTTTCAAGCACTGTAGACTCCCAGGAAGAGTCAACTTGTAAAGGGCAGTTTGATGCCTTGATGTGACTGCCACCACCATTGCTATCTTCATGATAAAAAGATGCATGGTAAAAAGATCAGTTCATAGGTTGTGATCAAAAATTGAGGCAATACTACCATTATACTGCCATGCAGCATATGCAACAATAATACAAACTTTCAAATTATTGTATGCAACAAAACTGATGATCCAACAATAGGACTGAGAATCGTAGAAATAGCATCCAGAAAACCTTTGGGGGACAAGTGCTTATTCATTTGATATAGAGGAGATTATAGAACCTGATTGATAGAACAAGAGAAAATATCTGAAGAAAAGTGATAGAAAACTTTACATTTGGTCTTGTTCTTGTAGGAATAAATGCTGAAGACTTCAGGAAGCTTCTAACAGTTGCACCAAAATGAGAGTAATTATCCAGAAACTGGATTACTTGGAATGAAGCATTTGTCTTCAGTTTTGAAATTGAAGGTTTCCACAGAAAAGTAGCCAACGACAGTAACTGTCCACTGAAGATAACCCATAACTACTGGAAGACCTGTACAAATATAATAGAATCAATCTTGGCAACAAAACCAGATATTGGAGGGATATCACTGAACAAAAATTCCCTGTAATTGGTAAAAGAAGGTGACATTAAAAGCCAACAGATCTGATATATCTTAGGTGCAATACTGATGAAATGGTGTGCATTTTCTGGACTTGTAAATAGCTCTATCAGTAGAGTTCTCCACAGGTGGAAAATGTGTACTGAACATGACTGCTAAGCATCAGCTTATAATAAGTTATGGAGGAAGAATTGAGGTAGTCCTGGACCAATGTTCTCTTCCCATGATAAACCATGATCAGGAATGCTCAGTGTTGGAGATACTAATTCACAAAATTACTGAAGTAGGGAATATCAAAATGAGACATCACCACCTAGATCCAGAGAGATTTGGCCTATTTGGTGCTGGTTTTGAATGATAAGCCACTGCATTATCCACAGTTTAATTATGGGAAAACAACTAGTCTAGATGCAGATCTACAGTAAACTGTGCTCCTGAGATATTAAGTTATGTGTTTCCTCACTACAAGCAATCCACTTTAGCTTCCAAAAAAAGAACCTTCATTCTTACATAATGTCTAACTTTTTAAGAAATAGGAATAACTCCCTGGTATCTCACCTGCCTATTTCATTCATACATATGGGAGCGTCTGGGATAGAATACTGAGCAGGAAGGCCAATAGCTTGGCACTGTCTGGCATAATTTGTGTTTATTTGAATGCTTATTTAGTTATTCAATCATTTCTATATGAAATTTAACTTTAGCCAGCTATTATTGTTTAATTTGTATCAACATCACCATCTTCTGGCTGAAAGGGGAATGTCTCACTTGCATCCAAAATACTGAGGCAGAGAATAAGAGACAGAGTGGGGGGGGTGGGAGGACACTGAATCCCATTTTGAATCCAACAAACTACCTCTTCTATCATCCTTGTCAAGTCATAGGAGCTAACTTTACAGCATTTTAATTTCAGCAAACTGAACTCTACCAAAGATGAAAAAGGAATAGAGAATAACCTTACATTTTTGAAAGGAGAACATTTGTGCAAGGCCAGCTCAATGCAATCTTTTGGAAGGGCCTCCCAAACCCACAATTTTAAGTTGCAAACACATTGGTTGGTACTTTTCAATCAGACCTTAAAGTGGAATATCCATTTTTGCCTTTGTCTCCTCCTAGCTATCTTGAATGCATCCTGCTGCTACATGACCTTGATTGCTGATCCATTGATAGAAGAAAATTCTTCCTTGCATATTCTTCCCTTTTCTGTTTTTCAACTTTGCTTCACTCAAATCTCACAATATGATACAGAACTCTTTCTGGATCTGTTTTATACATCTAGCAACCTTCACTCAAAATGCTACCAGAAAATACTTCCAGAGGACATTTTAATTGAGAGTCCTATTAAGCTTATAGCCAGACTGTGAGAACAGCTATACTCCAAGAAAATAAACAAAGCTGGGGAAAACGTCCAGACTAAAAGCAGGGACCAGTCACCCAAGTCAATAGACCATGATCCAGAATTTAAAAAAACATCAACCTTTTAAGTAAACCTAACCTCTGTAGGAAAATTGATCAGAGAATACACATTTAACAGAATATAGAATACCTACATACAACCACTAAAGGCTAGGTCCCACTGGCCGATGGATGCAAAAGGTATGCAAAAAGAACACAGCGGATGAGCAAAATTTTGGGGGTGGCTCCATCCGTTGTTATCCGCTCCCAAAAGTGGCCCAAATTTGCATAAACAGAACGGAAAAGAACGGAAAGGAACGGATGGGGGTAGTATGTAGCGGGGATGTTCAGCGGATGTTCATAGGAAGCCTAGCGGATGACAGCGGATGGAAGCGGATGACACATCCGAAGGGCTTCCGGGGGAGA